>PVJD01007110.1:0-88665 GCA_004026545.1 Mormoops blainvillei | reverse complement strand
TTATCCCACTCCCGCATACCCTCTGGTCACTATCAGTTTGTTCTATGTTTCCATGCCTCTGGTTCTATTTTGCTCATTAGTTTATTTTGTTCAATAAATTCCTCTTATAGGTGAGATCATTTGATATTTGTCTTTCACTAACTGGTTTATGTCACTTAGCATAATACTCTCCCGTTCCATCCATGTTGTCACAAAAAGTGGGAGTTTCTTCTTTCTTTCTGACCCATGGTATTCCATTGTGTAAACGTAACACAATTTTTTTTATCCACTCACTTACCGATGGGCACTTAGGCTGTTTCCAGCACTTGGTTCTTGTAAATAGTGCTGCTATGAACATAGGGTTTGGTCAGATAATTTTAATAGTTCTGTCATCTTGGTGCTGATATCAATTGTAAGTTTGAGCTCTGCTTCTGGTTCTTTTTATGAGAAGTAGAGTTTGACTGAAACCTGGACCATTTGGGTATTATATTTAATATTCAGAAACTTATTTCAGTTTTCTGTCTCAGTTGTATAATTCTGGCATCCTTTCTTCAGGGGACTGGAAGGCAGTGCCTCATTAGCCAGGTATATCTGGGTTCTCCACTTGAGCTGGTTGACCTCTGGGAGGGGGGGGTCACCTTCACTCTAGGGCCAGGGCAGCAGTTCTGAATCCCTTCCCCCAAAGCCTCCTTTCATACCTCCATGCGTACAACTTATTGGAATGCCTCTTTACTGCTCGCCACATGGCCTCCACTGACACCACTGTATGGTAGGACAGAGGTTGGCCTCATTACTACTGCACAGTGGTGGCACTTAGCTTTCCACTAGACCTCCTCTGTCACGGCTTTAGTGGAAAGCGGGAGATGTGCCTTGTTACAGTACCTGGTAACATTGTAGTCTAACCTTTCTACTTGGCCACAGTGTTTCCTACCACTGTTTGGCTAAAATAGAAAAGTTTTTGTCTAAATATTTTTGTCTTGCTAGTCTTTCCTTATCTTACTTTGTCAGCTTGACAGATCAGACTTCTGTTGGAACTTTTTTTATTTTTACCCACTGATATTTCTGGGTTGCCAGCTTTTTCAGGTCCAAGTCTGGAACATGTGAGGACAAAAAGAAACCAAGGTAACTTACCACTGTGTCGTTCTCCCAGTCCAAATGTCTCTAGCTAGTCTTTCTGCTTGTCTTCATATTTGAGAGTCTGTTTTACTTTTGTTTTATATATAATTTCCAGTTTTTTTAGTTGTACTTAGTGGAAATCAGGAAGAAGTATGTCCTGTGCCTATTCTTGGAAGTGAAATCATTGTTGTTATTTTAAGAAGTAGGGGAGCTACCTTTCTCAATGGCTGTGCTGTTCTTGTTTACTACTCTTCATGTAGGGAGATGTAATTATTCCAATCTCATGGTCATAATTAAGCTAGAAGCCCTTGAATCCTTTTCATACCTGCCTCTAAGTTTTGCTCCTATGAACTGCCCAATTTTACACTCAAGAACCATAAAGTACAGTATTCTTCTCAAATGAGAGGAGGCAGGAGTAGCTTTCCCCAGCATTTCCCCAGGTTGAAGAAATATTTATGTACTGTTCTTGACTTACAGCTTTGTTCCTGTTGTTGAGGGAAGGGGGAACCAAATATTATGGGATGAGAAACCCATACTTAGGTAGGATGGAAAAAAATAATAACACCGTCTAGTGTCCAGGCTTTATATTCTTGGAAGGTAGGATGGAAAAAAATAATAACACTGTCTAGTGTCCAGGCTTCATATTCTTGGAAGCAGCCCCTAATGACAAAATTATGTTATTTTCAGCAGTTAGTAAATAACTGGGATCACATAACCATTTCATCTGCCATCTCAGGCCCATTTGGCATCTCCATGTGTCTATCAAGAAGAGGATTTTGTTTTAGCAAACAGAAGTAGTAATTTTTAAAAAGGCATCTGGATGATTATTCCTGGAGGCCCAATTTCTGAGCTTAAGATGTCTAGAAAAGAACTTGGTGACTTGAAGGTCCCAGGTCTAGAGCACTAATACACGGAAAGATAGGTGGAAATATTCAAATAACCTGGGCTTTACAATAACACATATGCATATTATCATTCCATAATGTGCATTTTGTTCATAATACTTTGCTTGACATAAAAATGATTTGGTAGGAGCACCTCATGAGGTTTACAAAAAGATAGTAACCTTGTTGTAAAGTTTTGGGAAGGAAGTAGGTCTTTTAGAATGGAAACTGTAGGACAGGAGGACCAATACCTCACTTTTAGGAAGGACATTTTCAGGTCCTTGAGCCTATACTCAGTTATCCTATTCCTTCCAGGCTGTCTTTCCTTCAACTTGTCTCTAAATACCTGGCACTGGCCCAGAGACTTGCTCTGTCCCTGGTACATATCCTTTGAGCCTGCATGCCATTTGTTACCAGATCTTTCCTCTGGATTCTCTGTCACCGATTTCTCCTGTTGAACCAACTTTGACCTGAGTTATGTTCCCAGGATGCTCTGGCTGAGGATATCTTTTATCCTGTAGCTGACCAGGTACAGCTATCTGGCTTCCTTGACACTGATCAGCTTTCTGCTCATAATCACACTGGTTCATATTTGAAGGTGCTCCCCACTTTCAAATCATTTAATCAGTACCAGGGGTTTGGCTATGACCTGTGAGCCAGGTGGAAAATCAAACTGTATTAAATGTGTTGTTTTTATATTTAATTTATATCAGGCATTCACTGCTATAATGGAGAGGAATGTAAATGGGATAACTTGATGTCCACCAAGAGCTTTTCAATATTTGCATTTGGAGTTTTCACCGCCTAGCACACTGAAACTGTTGTGTTAAATCTACCATTGTCTTCCAGTAACCTATAAGCATATTATGACACACTGATGCAACATGAATCACACACTGTCACCTCCCCAATCATGCTATGGATAAAACAATATCACCAATGAATAAATAAAGTGAAAACCTTAGGGTTATACATGAAGATACAGAAGGAAGAAGATATCTTCAGGAAGAAGCTTATTTATAAAGAGCTTTACCATGTAATTCATGGTAAATTTTCTTTATTAGTTTTTTACCTGTCCAAGGCTGAGTTGTTTTTATGCCATTTCCTTTGAGATCTGTTTCTACATCACCCCTTTTACCCTCCTTGGGCCACTCCTAAACTAGACTCTGCAACACTGATTTAGCATATTCTGTAGTTACAAAACATTTATAGGTACAACCCTTATCCCTCTAAGAGGCATGGATATCATTACCACCAAGTACTGATACCCCATACCCTTTGTAATGTGAGGACATGACACAACCAGATGGGAAGAGAAAGGAATGGCGTAATGTCAGGAGTTTCAGAGCAGGTGGTGTCTGCCTGATCTTATAAGGGACCTCTCAAATATAAGCAATGTTTCAGAGTCATCTCCATTCCAATACAAGGGGTGGACTTTCACAATGCTGACCTTGTTAGTCATTGTTCAGGGCCTCCTGGGATGGGGGTGGCAGCATGTAAGCTCCCAGGCAAGTCCAGTGTCTGTGAGCAAAGTGATTCCAGTAGGCTGAGGGTTATAGGGAAAGTCATAGGCACTGGCTTTGAAACTGAAAGTATGCTGAAGGGCAGGGCTACAAAAATGTTAAAAAAAAAAAGATCTGAAGCAGCTGGGGTGGAGAATGACACTGTATTCCACAGCATCCACCTCCAAATAGCCTGACCATCCTCGGAGCTCCAGTTCAGATCAGTTGCACAATACACATATTGGATATATTACAGAACATCTATACTGATTGGGTTGGCCAAAAAGTTTGTTTGTTTGTTTGTTTTTCCATAAGATGGGTCTACTTTTCTTTAACTTCACTCAAAACAATTTTGTTGGTGTATTGTGACAGCTGTCATATCAGTATGCATTAAAGAAACATCAAATTCAGTGAATTTGTGTGTAGTCATTTTTAATATTGAAAATGAAAGAAAATACACATTTTCAGCATATTATGCTTTATTATTTCAAGAAAGATAAAAATGCAACTGAAACACATAAATAAAAAAAAGAGGTGTGCAGTGTGTGGAGATGGTGCTGTGACTGATCAAACATTCAAAAGTAGTTTGCCAAGTTCATGCAGGAGATTTCTCATTGTACAATGATCCACTGTTGGATAAGCCAGTTGAAGTTAATAGCAATCAAATTGAGGTATTAATTGAGAACAGTCAGCACTATACCATGCAGAAGATATTCAACATACTCAAAATATCCACATCAATAAAGTTATTGGTAACAATTAAAAATGTGTCTTTATTTTATGGGAAAAAAATACAAACTTTTGACCAGCCCACTAAATATACACATATATAAGCATATTATATTTTACATATATTTATAAATATATATGCTTATTATATATATCATGCATACTTATAAATATACTCATATAAGCATACTATATATCATTTATACTTATATATTTGTTACACATACTTTTATATAAGTGAAAAGTCATATATGTGGACCTAAATATATAAATTAATATATTTTGTTATATTTACATATTCATATTTATATATTTACATTATATTTATATAAATATAAATAATAATATATATGTGTAATTTCCTAGTATTCTACCAGATATAGTGCTATGTGCCGATTACACATATTAGCCAATGTTATCCTAATGATCTATATTCTCACATGCACTTTTTTTTTTTTAGGAATAGCTTTCAAAAGTGTGACTAGAGGAACATGGCTGTGACCCAGGGCATCATGATGGGTTTTGAGGCAAGGAAGAAAGGCAGAGCTCAGTAGAATGAAGAAGGACAGCATTGGAAAACAGGCAGAGTGACACAGAGAAAACCCTTCCCTACCAAGGGTAGTGCCTTTGGAGTGAAGCAAGACTTTCAATCTAAAGAAGAGAGCCCCAAAGCCTGTGATTGTCTGGGGGCATTAACCAAGGAGAAAAATTCAGTTCATAGTGAAAATCATCGGGGAAAACTCCAACAGAGAAATGTCAACTACTCAGAACAAGTGGGGCAAAACATTAGATGTCTGAAAGGGTGGGAAGAGGACACAGAGGGACTCAAGGTACCAAGGGTCTGGGAGGCTGGCAGGGTAGGGGGACAGCTGAGAAAGTGACGTTGCTAAGGTTATCAGTCCCCAGGGTGCTCCCTGTTGTAGAGTCTTTGGTACAAATTGTGAGCGTCTTTTTTTTTTATTTTTAATTAAATCATTTTTTATTTTCATTCTATTACAGTTATCCCAATTTTCCCCCTTTGCCCTCCTTTGCCCATTCCACCCCACTCCAACAGTCAATTCCCACACTTTTATCCATGTCCGTGATAGCCTCAGAAATCTTGAGAAAGAAGAACAAAGTAGGAGGAATCACCATACCTGATATCAAACTATACCACAAGGCCACTGTAATCATAGCAGTCTAGTATTGGCGTAAGAACAGATACATAGACCAATGGAACAGAATAGAGAACCCAGAAAAAAACCCGTTTCTATGGTCAATTAATATTTGACTAAGGAGGCATGAGCATACAATGGAGTAAAGATAGCCCCTTCGATAAATGATATTGGGAGTAGTGAACTGCTACATGCAAAAAACTGAAACTAGACCACCAACTTACACCATACACCAGAATAAACTCAAAATGAATAAAAGACTTAAATATGTCATGATACCATAAAAGTCTTAGAGGAAAACACAGTCAGAAAATTTTCAGATATCCCACATAGCAATATTTTTGCCAATATATTACCTAGAGTAAGGGAAATAAAGGAAAAAATAAACAAATGGAACTACATCAAACTAAAAAGCTTCTGTACCATTTGAGAAACCATAATCAAAATTAAAAGGGAACTGGCTGTATGGGGGAACATATTTGCCAATCATACATCAGACAAGGGCTTGATCTCCAAAATATGTAAAGAACTCATATGACTCAACACCAGGAAGACAAACAATCCAATTAAAAAAGAGTGTCTTTGTAAACCCTACTCCATGCATATGGAATGAGCTTCCCTGCTCTGTTTGCCAGTCTGGTCTTCTGCTAGTTCCTAAAAGCATGAGGGCAACCAGTGGTTACCAGATGGTTAATGTGGGGAGAGGTGGGAGTGAGGAAGTTCTATTTCTCCTACTGGGGCTGGGGCTTTTCACATTGCACTCCAAACTTCTACAAGCTTGAGGTGCCCTCTCCTTCCTCTAGAATCTCTCCTCTCCAGACCTTTTGTACTTTGGTTCTACTGTCCACACCAGTAAGTTCTGGGTCACTCCAGCCTCTGGTTCCAAACTAGCCTCAAGGTGCCCTAGATATGGGATATCTGAACCTTGAATATAAACAAGCCTTGCTCCTGCTTTTGGTTTTACTCTGATTTTAAGATCTAGACCTGGCAAAATGGAATTTGTCCAGCTCTCTCTTGGCCACGTTCACCATTTAGTCCCCTTGTCCAGTTAACTGACTTCCACCAAGGATATTACTTCCCTTCTAACTCTCCATTGCCTTGCCTCTCAACCCCAACAGGAACTAGACTACTATCTCAGTCTGTGAAAAAGGAGTTGGATCCTCACTTCTCACCAAACAACCGTACCCCTCAACCTCATTTGTTTCCTCCCATTCTCTGCCCCAACCCCTAAGGCACGACTACTCCCTAGTTCCTAGAATACTTGATCTCAACCATCCCACAGTAGGGAAACCTGGCCCTGACAAGTGAGGGGGAACAAGAGACCCACTTTATGCCACCTAGTAAAATGAAAAGTGACCTTTTAAAATTTTCTTTTATATTTGAGATTTATTTATAGATTGTATTGGTGTTTTGGGGAGTCCACTGTATTCTGTTTCACAGTTGGACAGAACATGGAGATACTCAGCTCATAAATGGATAATCTTCAAGGAAGAATTCTGTTTTAAAAGATGGCTCTGGGCAGGGAGAAGCTTAGAAGTCTGGTCTGCTTGCTTGAGTTGCCTTGACTGTTTCTTTGCGCAGGTGTCTTAAAGTTCTGCCTGGTTAAATGTTTACAAGTAATGAGAGAGAGTAAAAGTAGAAAGTGGGCAAGAAAAAGTTCCAACTTGAAGGATTCTTCAGATCTGTGATGGTGCCAGAGACCAGGACACTGGTCAGTTAGAACTTAATGCCCATCTGCCTGGAGATAAGAAAGATGGATGAGGCTGGGAAATGACCCCCCTGGGTGATATTCTTAAAACTGCAGTGTCTCTATTCTCCTCTGAACCACAGTGTGTAACAAAATGCTTTTCCTTCAGCAGTGTAATGAGGGACCCCAGCCCCAGAAATGGGACTGGGGGTTGGGAGGCGCCAGGGACTGCACAAGAGCAGCAGCCACGCTGCACTGTGGAGCTGCATAGTCATGCTGGCAACCAGGGTGATGATCGCTGGTCACACTGGGGATTCTGGGAAGCCCTTAAAACGAGAGTGCTGTTGGAACCGCTGCCGTCTTGGTTTCTCCCCTTCTTCTCCACCAATGGGGCTAGAGTTCCTAGACCCCGGGTCTTGGGGATAGGGTGGCCCTGTTTTGTTCCAGAGATGCTCCCTCTGTACTCCAGGGCCAGAGTGGATCACAGTGAGCTCCAGTAAGAGGGGATGGGTGGGGATTGAGGCACTGGCTGGCAGGCAAGGGGAGCTTGGTCAGGCAACAGGCTGTGGGTCCCTTCTTCAGACAGGAGGCTGCAGCAGCTGCCACCCACCAGCGTGCACCAATTGGTGACAGCTCCAGTGCTGCCTGTGGACAGGACCACCCACTACCCACACATTCCTCCAGCAGGAGCCTAATGGTGGCAGTTCCTACTGTCACTGCAGATCTACCAGTGGGAGCTGCAGATGTTAGGACCACTCAGGACTTAGGCCCTGCATGGTTGGAAGAAAGCTCTTTGGAGGCAGGGTCCACATTGGGATGCGTGCCTCACCAGACTCTATCCTTTGGGATGCTACTACTCAGTGCAGCATGGCACAAGGGACCTGGAATGCTTCCACTCTCTTGCTGTGAGAACAGCACACAGAGACTGACAGCTATACATGGAGGCCTGATCTAGGAAGTTCCTTATGAATGGAGGCTCCCTTATGCAATGGTCTGGAGTGAACTGGCAGCACACCCCAGTCAAAGAGAGAGAGAGAGAGAGAGAGAGAGAGAGAGAGAGAGAGGAGAGAGTGAGCATAAGTACTGTGTGAGATGACGGTGACTCTGAAAACCCATAGACACATACCCCAGAAAGAATGAAGACCTGTTTGCATGGCCAGCTGAAGCTCCAAAAGATCAGACACACAATAATGGAAGACTTACGGGTTTGGTTTTGGACTTTACTCTCCCTGAAAGTGACTGTTTTACGGTGATTTGCAAATAAGGTTGGCTCAGAATGTTTCCAGCCCTCTCAAATCAGGTTTCCTGCCAATAAAAACCTGTTTCCTTCCTCACAAATTTTTGTAGTATGTGTATACATGACAATAAGCTGCTAGACCCCATGCTGCCCAGTTAAAGCAGCATTTTGTAATCCAAGGAGCAGTAAGGTAGAAAAGGAGGGGGAGGTTGTATAGTGCTTTCGGTAAAAGTTCCTATTTCAAAAAAACCTAATAATATCCCCTGGATACTCAAGTCTGACAAGACCACATAAATTTAGCAGCCTTGATACACTGTAGAAATAAAGTATGAAGGTGTTAATAACACCTCACCAGAAAAAAATAAAGAAAAAAATTCAAAGACCTTTGTTTATAGCAGTTAGCTGTGGGCATTATAAAAGTTTATCCAAATTGTACAATCTAGGGGAGCAGTCCCCACAGGACTATCTTTGCTTCAGGTATCAGCCCTAAGTTCAGGGCTCTTAGGGTCACCTTCACTTCATTCAAGCTGATTTCAAATTTGGGGGTCCCCATAGACTACTTCAGGTTTGATAGTTTAATAGAATGACTCATAGAACTCAGGAAAGCACACCATCTGTATTACAGTTTTATTTTAGCATAAAAATACAAATTATAACTAATCAAATGAAGAAACAGAGGGAGAAGTCCAAGAGGGTGCCAAATACAAAGTTTCTGTCATTCTTAGGTACTCACTACCCTCTTAGAGTCCATGTGTGAGAACACACACAGAGTACTGCCACCAGAGAAGTTCATCTGAGCTTTTTCTTGGTACCCAAAGTCTTTATTGGGGTTTAAATATGTATGTAAGATTAATTGAATCATTGACCACATGATTGAACTCAATTTCTAGCCCCCTCCCCTCTCAGGAGTTCTGGCTGATATCACATGGCTCAAATTCCAAAGCCTCTAATCACATGGGTTAGTCTTTCTGGCATGGCCAACCCCATCCTGAGTCATCTTATTAACATAAGTTATTCAGGGGCCCACCCTGAGTTACCTCATAAGCATAATTTATCAGTTGTGGTCCCAGGAGCCCTCCATGAATAAGAAATTTCACTCAGGAAATTTCAAAGATTTAGAGGTTAACTTTCAGGAATGGGAACAAATAAACTCTATTTTGATAAGATTAATTCTTCATTATATAGCATTAGAGGAGTAGGCTTGTGAAGATCCTCAATCAAGCATGATTTTTTTTTGTTTGTTTTTGTTTTTTGCAAATGAATCATATGGGAAATGTAGATGCTGGTACCTCTTACTTATTGTAAGGTGAAGGATTTTTTTTGTTTTTGTTTTTTGGGCCAAAGACCAACAGTTCAGAACAACTTAACATGAAATAAGTGAATTATCTCCTGGTCATCTTTGTTTGAATATGTACTTCTAAGCAGGATTATTTCCCAACCATGAAGAGTTAGGAAAAAAAATTGCTTTATTTTAGAGAACTGATTTTCCTTAATAACACATTTATTGCCAGTGAATCTTACAAACATTGATGTTTAGTCCCACATTCCCTGGTTATTTCCAAGGTATTTTCTTTTGTTTAATTGTACATATATTTCATAAATCCTGTGCGCAAGGAAAAGCAGAAGCTGATGGTTGAAGGTTGGACTACTTAGAAGACTAATTGAATCCCCCTCTATACTAAGAGAATATATTCATGCAAGAGATGGAACTTTCTCTATTAGACTTCCTTAGAATGGGCTGAAGAAGCTACATAGCTAGTACTTAAGAATGTCTTCTTCTAGAAAAGCATTAAATTATACTGAAGTACATAAATGTTCCTCAAAACTCAATATCAAATTAGATTTTTGGATTATTTTTCTCAGAGTGTTTTGTTAACAGGATGATTCAATACTTTGATCATCTCATTGGTGATGGGCATTAGGCCAAGAATATTAGAGGGTAGGAGGTTATATTTTGAGGAGAGATGGATGATTGGGAATAATAGTTTATTAGATAAAGAGATGGCTGGGTAGAATTTTGATTACCAAAAGGCATAAATTTTGAAAATATTTTTCATTTATTCCCAGGCTAAAACTGAGTTAAAGGAACTATAATTATACTACTTAAGGGTTTTATAAGTAATAAATATATATTATCTTGTTCACACGTATACCAGTCTGGAAAAGTACAGCTATTTTATGCAGTAGTCTCCAAAAGTATCTCAAAATCCACTTTCTCTTTTTCTTTCTTTCTTTTTTTTTCCCCAAGGATCATCTGCATGTAAGTAAATAAAGATCAGGATATTGAACCAGCACTAAGAAATAAAATCTGTAGCATGACATATGTAATGAAAATGGAAGAAAGACATGAATTTTTAGATGTTTTCAATCTTTCTCCCTCACCTTTTCTAAGAGACAACGATTCTAGTTTCTAGGTCAATTGTCTTTTTATTGCACATAATATGAAGAATGGGCAAAAGGAGGATGAAACTGAAATTACCAGAAAGTATATGACAGTTACATGATGAATAAATTGGTAGAAAGTAAAAATATGAGCCATGGGGACAAACTAGGTGTGGAGAAATGTTTGGAAAAAAAAGAGAAATTTATAGTATAATAGCTATTGAGAATGTGAAAGAGCTTGAGAGAGGGAGTGACTATTTGGGGGATTTCAAAGGTTGCTGTAAATTAAAAATGCCATTCCCCAAATTAATTATTTTGTAAGAATTTGACTGCATGTTCAAATCATAGAACTTTATCTTTAAGTGCTATTACCATTTCTTTGAATGAACTCTTTGAGGAGACAAACTGCTAGGTATCCAGGTCTATAGCATTATGGTAGGAAGGAGGCTGGGCTTCTGAGTACTGAAGATTCTCTCTGTGGTCTCATCTCTTGAGATTTGAGTTATTTTATTGTACATGTAGATCTCCCCATATGTGGTTTATTTCAAAGTAATACAGAATAAACCCAAGGAATTATGGGGCTGGGCATGGCCCTCCAACCTTAGAGAAGACCCTTTTCATAGGAATACCTACCTAGAGTGCTTGAAGCATCTGGTATACACTGTTCCCCTGGCTTTCTTTCTCTTTGAGGTCATATTTTCTTGATATCAGAGAAGTAAGAGCTTAGGACTCAAATTTGAATTTTGACTGAAAGGAACAAGCCCAAGAGGGTCCTCAGCCTACACTTGTCCTAATGTTAGACAAAGGGAGCACTAAGACCTCATACAAACTAATTCCTGGGCAGTGTAGTTGGTAGCTCAGTCCCTGAGGTTCCATCTCAGATCCCTGGGCAGAGACAATCCACTCATGAGAGAAGGAGAAAATCAGAGCTCTCACTGGAGCAAGCACCCTGTAAATATACCCTAGGCAACCAGTCTGAGAATTGACAACATGGAGCATCCAAGTTAAGTCTAGAGAAGCACCTCCTGAATATCAGTATGGGAAAATATTCAGGTGGCAGGCTGAAGGACAGGGTTGAGTCTTCCTAATGTAACATCTTCAAGGATATCTGTCTAAGGAGAGGGACAATCCTTTTTGTCTGAAGGCAGTATGATGAAGAAGATGTGCTCCTGAGACTCCTCCTGGCTTTAGAATTCTGTGATCCACCTATCCCCACCCCCACCCCAGGGTGGTTATTCCTCTTAGAAAACCATTACCTTAGACTACAAAATATGACAGAAAAGATCCTACTTTTAAAATGTCCTTTACCCAGTCCTGATTTGCATTAAGTTGAGGGATTCTAACATGCTTACCCTGTTGCTACCAACACACATGACTCCATTTTAATAACTGATCCTACTTTGTCTATAGGATTATAAGCTTGACTCTGTCCAAACATATTAGAAGTTAAAAAAAATTTTTTTTCTTTAAAGATTTTTTAAATTTTATTTTTAGACAGAGGGGAAGGGAGGGAGAAAAAGAGGGATAGAAACATCAATGTGTGGTTGCTTCTCGCATACCCTCCAACTGGGGACCTGGCCTGCAACCCAGTGCCCTGACTGGGGAATTGAACCAGCGACCTATTGGCTTGCAGGTCAACACTCAATCCACTGAGCTATACCAGCCAGGGCTAGAAGGTTTTTCTAATATTAAAAATAGTAGGGAATCATATTCAAAGAAAAAGGTCAACACTTTAGGTTCTTTTCCCACAGAGTTAGACTAATTGATAAGCAATATATGAGTACTGTTTAATGCATGGCAAAATCCTTACAAGTTTTGATTTTAGAACATGGGTACTTCTCTAAGGACTTATTTGATAGGGTCAATAGGTTTCACTTTTACAAAGTAATATCTGTGAAAATAAAATCTCCAGGGTAATTGGTATGCACAATATATCTGGAAAGATGTGCCAATCTCTTAACTGGTATTTGCTCTAGGGAATCAAAGATTTCAAAGGAAAAATTTCAGATCTATTTTTTTAATGAGTACAGAGTATTCAGACTTTAGTTTCTTCAAGAAGCTCCCCAAATATCAGATGAATATAGAAGTGAAATGAGGAAACTATGCTTTAATAGCAATTGGTGTTTATTTAGATAATACTTATTAAATTTTTTTAGAAATTTCCCAAATAATTTCCCAAATAAGGTAGTATGAAAATCACTGCATTTCTGGCCCTCATGGCCACTCTTTGACTTGTGGTGTGCTTATTGCCCTTTAAGAGAATGGACAAAAGACAATAGAATCTAGCTGACCCCGATATTAACTTTAAGTCCCTAAAGATCAAATTGGACTTGCCACTATCTGTCTAGTTTTTGTGAGAATAAATGGGAACATAACCCAAAATATTATCCTAACCTACCATGGCTATTCAGTCAATACATTCTGTAACATGATTGTATGCTTTAATTTTAGAGTTTTTATTACATATTATCAGAAGCCTTAAATGTTAAAGGGATCCTAGCTATTTTTAAAACATATATCCCCATAATAATTAATACTGAATTCTGAGTTTCAGATTACCCCTGATAATACAGACAGCTTTGCATAGAAAATACTCTTGATTACAGAGAGGATAAAAGAATCCTAAAGATAATAGAAACAATACTCACTCCATTAAGGAAACCACAAAAAATAGGTTCTGAAGGAATAGAAGAATTAATTCTAAATTTTGATGAGGAGAGGAATGTGGTACAGACAGAGAAAAACCCAGGAAGGGATTATTTCCTGTGGAGTTTGCTTATTTCAAAAAGTGTTCCCTTTTCTCAGCCAAGATTCCACCTTGGAAGATGCCAGTAGAAGGGACATCCTACCCCAAAGATCCTTATTTAAAAAACTGGTGGGAAGAAACAAATATTTCAGAAATGTATATACCTATGAAAAAACAAACAAACAAACCTAAAGGTTGGATAGAGGGGAATATTTGGAGGGGGGAAAAAAGGATGCTGGGTAAAACCCAAGTTTTAGATCCAGGCACAACTGACTCCACGCTGTGCTCAGAGACAATAAGATCACTGACTGGTTGGTGACCGTACACAAGACTTACCCTCCCTTACCTCAGGTTTCCTGTCTGAAAAGCAGGAATAATTAACCAAGAATTGGTGGCTACAGGATGGCAGGACTAGAGATGACTCTGTTCATTTGTAGAGTTGGATAAGCTTTAATGACCATGTTACACCAAACAGGCATGAACAGACACAATAGTGACAGAGGGCTTCAACAGTCCACAAATATATTCACTGTTGTACTCAGTCAGAAGGAGGCCATCTGATTAGCCCTTGACTTGTTTTACTCAGCTTAATTGCTTAGAATAGAAGGAAGGAAAGGATTAATTGGACACGAAGAGTTGAGAAGCTTGAGGTAGAGTGACCTTGTGGTTGTAAAGTATGATAAGGGAAAGAGAGAGAACTGGCCTCCCTATGCTGAGGACTTTCAAAACAGGCCCCAAAATATCAGAACCTTCCAGAGTTAGTCCAGTATAGAATATTAGCAAATAAAATCCAACTTCATGTTAGTGGGGTTTAACCCAGGACTTTAAAGAAAGTTCCCATTTATATTTTAAGAAATCATATGTACCTATAAATATACTTAGTCTAATAGGTCAAAGAGACTATATAACTATTAAAAATGATGAAAAAAGGGAATTAGAAGTAAGACTAATAGGGACATATGAATAGATTAATATTATACTAATGTATAGCTATGTCTTCATGTAACATATAAGCTTCTAAGGACAAATGGAACCCCACACTGCCTATAAACACTCTTGTTCCCCCACTCCCTAATGCAAGAACAAACCAAACATATCAATGGTCATTCCTCTTATATTTATTGCTTTGAAACACTAGTCACTTAAATTAGACAAGAAAAAAAGTCTAATACATGGAATGGAAAAGGAAAAAGTATAATTATATACTTGAAAATATTAAAGGGATAAACTAAAATATTTAGAAAATGTAATTTTTCTGAATTAAAAATATCCAGAAAACAACTGCTTAGAAAAATAAGGAAGCTGGTTGGCATGTCATCTTTATATGGCTTCTCGAAAGGGCAATTCGGCAATGTAACAGTGGAAAATCGTAACAGGGAATTGTAACCCACCCTACCATTCTTTTGACATTGTTTGTTAGTGCTGACTCTGATTAATATGTAGCTTATAGATAAACAGCATGTTTGTATAAGAATCCTAGGAACTAACTTTAAAAGGTACAGACTCTAACTTTCAGATATCCTAGCTCCCAGAGGTTTACTGACCTTCGAATGTGGAGCCAGGATAACATAAAGTCAGGATGATGCACACCAGGCCATCACTTGCCTTATCAGAAGGTACTGTGCTTGTCTGCACATAGAGAACTTTTCAACCCCCTTTGATCTCCTTCTTCTGTTTCCCTCTCCCTCCATATTAAAACCTCTGCCTCCACTGAGGTTTGGAGATGGACTTTGAGACATGAGTGCCCCATCTTCCAGGTAGCTGGCACCTGCAAATAAACTACTTTCCTTTACATCAGCACCTCAAGAGTGAGTATTGGTTTTCACAGCCGTAGGCAGATGGGCCTGCATTCAGTTACAGCAAGAGAGTTACAAGTTTCAAATGAACCACACTCTGCCCCAGTCATTTCCAGTCTGAAAATTTAACCTGCAGGTATGGTCACTTAAATGCGAAGGTACATGTGCAGGAATTATTTTGTAAGAATGAGTCTGTATCTAAGCAAATATTCATTAATAGGGAACCAGTTACTGATTTGTTTTTACAAAGGTATGTCATGCATCTGTTAAGAAATGATTATTTTTGACACTATGGAATTATCACCAAAATGTAACTTAAAATCTAAAATACTTCAGAATACAGAGTATACACATTTTCATTTGTGTAAAAAGAAAGACATATACTTGTATTTGAATAGGTTATTTTTAAAAAGATAAGCAAAAAGGCAAAGTGATATAAAACAAAAGCAAACCCAACACAGTAATTCTCTCTGGGAAGGAGACTGGGCAGCCCCATGGTGCAGGCTGACTGCCTTTCACTGGGTGTGCACTCACACTATTTGATATTTTAAAACTCTTTCACATATGTCATTTTCTTTAATTAAAGTAAAACTATTTTAAGTGTAAATATTAACTATGTACAAGATCATAACCTCATGTTTAAAGGCACTATAGTTTACATCAAAACAGATTCTAAAATTTGAAATTTGGGCAAGGAGACCATGACTAATTGCATCGAAACAACCAAAAAAAAAACAAACAAAAAAAAACAAACCCCAGTGTGGCCACATGAGTCACTGGACCTTTGGCTCAGATTATTAAAAGCTACTTAAAAAGCACAAGAGAGCTGTAGGGATCCCACCTGCATCTGTTTTCTCTGGTAGAGGGCTTTCATATAGGTCTTGTTAGAGGGGCATTGAGCTGCAGCTGTGGGCATAGGCAGGTGTGTGGGCTACCCACGTGCTAGAGAGAGGCCTTAGTAGTCTTTGAGAAACAAGATAAGAAGTAGTAAAAGTGTCAGGACACTGTATAGTAAAACATTATTTCACTTTAAAAATAATTCCAGGGAGAAGATAGGTGAAAGTGGAAGTAGATGGAGAAAAATACATAAATAAACAATGAAACTTCCAGATTAGCCTCAGGCACAGTTGCCCACCCTGTCTCTTCACTCCCATGAGAATGAGCCTTCCTCTCAGCACCCTGATTTGGCACCGTTTTCTTGCCTGGGAGCTTTGACTGCATTTTAATAGCTGCTAAGGAAAGTGTTTTAATAGTATGTCAAATGATTAAATGCAATTAGTATTCAAAAGCTCCTTTTAATTCCAAAAGTTCTGAGAAGATAGCCATTTAAACTTTTCTGTAGTTATCTTAAAGAATAAAAAATTATGGAATTAAAATACAACTACTCAGCTGTGTACTGGAGGACTTATCGGATCAAAGAAGCCACACTGTTAACAATGATAAAAATTACCATAATATAATTCACTTTTTCTGTAGTGATCATTATAATTAACAACGGTATTTTATCACTGGTTCCCTCAAATTCATAAATATTTCAGGATTAACTCTGCTAGTTGGGATAAAAATTGTTCTCACAGGAGTCATAATACACCATAAAGTGGTGCTTTATGTACCAACCTAGGTATAAGAATTAGGAATGGTACAAGAAAATGGCTAGGCTTGATTCTGTGGGTCAGCGACGTTAAGAGCACATGACTGTTACTCTGCTTTTGGCTTCAGCCCAGGCTCTGTGGGCTTTATGGACTAGAAGTAAAGCAGCCGAGAAAAGTGAATTTTTTATCTACTCTTCATGCTTCCTCTCTGTGTCTCTTTCAGCCAGCCTTCATGAAGAATCCACAGCTGGTAACAATTGTTTTCTCCACACCTAGCCCACTGATGGCTATGTATCTTTCTTGGTATAATTAAGACAATATTCACTCAGACTGCTTTTTGGAGGACCTGATTCACTTGTGGAACTTCATGTAAGAAAGACTGCTCTAGCAGCTTAATGGATACAAGACCACAGGCAATTTAGAAAACCCATGACTCACACTGCAGTCTCGCTTTCTGACTCCTGAGTGGATGTTTTCCTGTGTCCTACAATGTGAGACCAGATGTGTGTGTATCTCCTGACTGGTATATTATTAATATCATCTGTATATTTAATTGTTTTGTATGCTTGATTTATTATTTCTTAGACCATTTGTTAAAATCTACAGGAGGTGGGTAACATTTCTACCCACAATTCTTACACTTATTTCTATTAAACATTTTTTAAAAATTATATAGTAAGTGAACACATTTTGATCATTGTAGCTTCTTTATGTTCCACGATACCCAGTTAAACATGGACTTTTATTGCTCCATGACAAGTTGACATTTTTTCCACTTGCTCAAAGAGTAATATATGAAACCCTAGCATTTCAAAAATATTATTATATTTTCCAACATTATTTTCAACTTTATTTTTAAGTGTTTTATAAATGGGTATTACATAGTTGGATTATTTATTTTCTTATCCGGTATGCGATTTTTAATCTTTATTTAGTATAATTCCTAAATTTATTATTTAGTATAATTTTTGTCTTATTAGGTATTATGTCTTCTTTATCGCATACATAATTGGAATGGAAAATTGTGCCTCCTGTGCATTCTACTCAACAGCACTTTTCAAACTTAAAAGTTAAATATAAATTGTAAAGTCAATATTTCTTTGCTTTTCTTGATATGTGGGTAATACTGACCAACATAGTTTTATTTTTCCTGTTTTAAAACCATGTGTAAATAAAACCATATGATAGGGAATATGTGTCTCATTTTATTCACAAACAATAATATTTGAGATTTTACCCATGTTTTGGCATCAAGTTCATCATTTTCATTTTATATACTATTTCATGAAATGCATTTGTTGAATGAAATGTACTTACACATTAAAAGGAGTTATAGTGGATCTCTTGATTGAATTTTCTGGTTATATCTCGGGGTTTGAGATTTCACACACTGGTGAAAAACAAAATTGATTTCTATCCAAGAGGTGTCCTTAGAAAACAAAAATTGCCTATTGTTAAGCAAATGAATAAATAAAATAACTCTTTTTGTTATGGTTTTCCCTTTTTCAAGTCTTTTAGTTGAATCAATAGTTTGAAAAACATTAATTTATTAGTCAATTCAGGCAAATGATGTGCTTTTCACTTATTCTAGAGACCCTGAGCAGAGACAGGGCTGGCCCCTCCATGTTGCTGAGCATGTCCCATTAGGATGATGGATTCTGAAAGACCAGCCTGACGTATACTCTCTGCCCAGAGATTTTCTTGACAAATAATGGAAGCTCTGGCCTTTGGTGTCATATTTCTATTTCCTTGTCTTTCTTGCATACAGACATGTTGTTTAATATCTAAAGTGCACACTCCCTATCCTCCCAAGCCTCCCATTTACACATGCCTCTCTTGTAAGTTCCTGGGGACTCTGTGATAGGAGTCAAGGCTGAGAGCTGTGTAGGGAGGGGCTGGCAAAGGGACTAGCCCAATGCTCATATGTACAACCTATCTCCCTTGCTGTCTCAAGACAGGGGACTAGTGGGTCACCATCTTTCTCCTCAAGGCCCTAGGGGGACAGGACCATGTCCTACAAACTTACTGACAAAGAACTATAACTGTCCCGGGCCTTTCCAACCCAGGGGATGTTTAGTTCTTCAAACCATGTTCTCATTGGACAATAAATGACCTTTTGCCAGAAGTTTCCACTGTGCCTGGATTATTCATACATTATAGCTGTTGGGGACAATGATGTTGATGTCAATATCATTGACATTGATGTAGGCTATGCAATCTGCACCAGTCCTTGAACCTTGAGCAGGCTTGGAGGCCATTGAAATGTACCTCTTTTTAGAACTCCCTCTGTCTCTCTCTGTCTCTGTCTCTCTCTCTCTCTGGGGCAGGTTGCTGGCAGCTTTCCTAATCTCATAAAAAAAATACATTGAATTTGGATCTGTTTTCCTGATTAGCACAGGTTCCATCCATGTTCAGAGGTTCATGAGTGCTGCTCCTTCATCCTTCACATTGTTAGAAAAGGCAAAGAACAGAAGGAATTTTTTTTTTTCTTTTAGGATTATAACAGGCAACCTATGACTAGCTGGTGAATTTTGATGCTTCCAGCCAGGAACAGTCATAGGCAACTCTAGGCAGATTCTCCCTGGGTTCAAAAAGCTTTATCTCAGTCTGAGAAAACATGAAGGGTAAAAGGGAACAATGAAGGGCAAATTCAGGAGCCAGTACAACAGGGAAGCCCCTCATCTCATTGATTTCCCTGGTGGGAAGAGGGAAGGGTGAGAACCATGTTTTAAGTTATCACTAAGCTTTAACAGCAGAAAAGGCTGCCAGTATTTCTGGAGAAGCAAGGTAGGCTAAATGCATACCATGGAATTAGTAACACTAGAAGGCCACTTTCATGCTCTGTTCAAAGAATTGCAGAGAGGCGCTGGGCAGATTGCTTTACTCTTTATATCCTGGTGTGTGTCATAAAGTTGAAAACCTAGGGACGGCTGCCTTGGAAAAGTGCCAAGGTTCCCACTCCCTGAACACTCCAGGGCCTCCTCCCCATCAGTAAAAACAAGTTCCTGGGAACCACTTCTGTTCTGTTTGTTTCTGTGAGGTCCTGTCACCAGCTCCAGGAGAATGGGTCACCAAACCTCTTCTCCCATTTCCTGACAACCACCATGCTACTTTCTGTCTTTATGAATTTGAGCATTCAGTGTTCCTTACATAAATGTCATCAATGATATTTGTCTAAAGCACATGCTTTGGCTACTACAGCTTTTTAATAGGTTTTGAAGTCAGAAAGTATAAGACTTCCACTTCCCATTTTATGATTGATTTTGTGATACAAAGACTCTTGAGATTCATCAATTTTAGAAGAGTGTTTTCTACTTCTGCAAAAATTATAACTGAAATTTTGAGAGAGATTGGATCAAATCTGTATGTATCTTTGGGAGTGTTGGCATCTTTTAAAAAATTTTTGTATTTATACTTCAGTTAACAGCCAACAATATTATATTGGTTTCAGGTGCAAAACATAGTGATTAGATATTTGTATACTTTATGAAATAATCACCTCAATAAATCTAGTACCCATCTGGCACCATGCATGGTTATTATAATGTTATTGACTGTGTTCCCTGTGCTGTAGCTTACATCCCTGTGACTATTTGGCATCTTACTGATATTGTTTTCTAATCTTTAAACATAGGATGGTTTTCCTTTTACTTATGTCTTAATTAACTTAGTTCAGCAGCATTTAGTTGTTTTCAGTGTGCAAGCCTTTTGCCTTCCTGGTTAGGTTTATTCCCAAATATTTTATTATTTTGATGTTATTAGACATTGAATCATTTTCTTAATTTCCTTTTCAGGTTGTTCGTTGCTATTATATGGAAATAACTGGATTTTGTGTATTGATTTTTATATGAAATTGTACTACTACAACTTTGCTGAATTTGTTTATTAGTTCTAACAGTTTTTCTATGTAATCTTTAGGGTTTTCTACTTATAAGATCAGGATGTCTGTGAACAGAGGTAATTGTACTTCTTCCTTTTCAATTTGGATGCCTTTTATTTGTTTTTATTGCCTAATTGCTTTGACTAGAACTTCCAATATTTTTTTTCTTTCCTCTGGACAGTTCTAAGATTCATTTTACAGGCTTCCTAGAAGATTATGGAAAGATGCTGACCAGTTGTCCATATGAATGTCCTCACATAGTAATTTCCTTCTATCCTGTCTCACCCTCATTGTCCTGCATCTCTGCCCTGTGGGCCCAAGTTCCCAAATAAACTACTTGAGTACAGGCTTTGACTCAGGAGATCCCCAGTAAAGATAGGAACTTTCTTTTCTCTCTCCCCTTCTCTCTTTTTCCCAATGTCCTACCCCCAAACACACACCTGTGCACACATACACATACATACACAAACTTTTCACCTTAACTAATATAGTAACTTTAACTCATCTCTGACCCAACTTCAAGTTGACCTTAAAGATCTGAGATATACTCTTTAACTCTTCCCTTCATTCTTCTCATTTTATCCCTTCATTGCGGAACGAATTTACAATCTAGCTTTTTTGTGTGTTTTTGCTTTATGCCAGCTATTGTTGTAGATATTTCCACAATGATTTTTTTAAAATTCATTTCTCACCTTGATGAACAGCAGAAAATATTTCTAGCTGTGTTACATGGTAGGAAAATGATACTTAGAGAAGTTATATTTCTGGGCAAAGATTAATCTTGTTACCTGACTCTAATGGCTCTTTAGAACTTCAGAGAAGGGTCTGAGGAAAGAGGAGTATTTTTTCCCCTCTAAGAGGGCTTGGCTAGAGCTGAAGTTCAGGTAAGAATCAGGAGTGTTGAGTGGGAGAAACTGATGAAAAATGGGAAACCTGATTTCTCTGACAGATCATCTAGTTTTAGTCAATGACTGGTAAGAATTGTCTGGGAAAACTAGCTTACTGTGGTACTTTACCCTGTCTACAGAAATATAAATAGGACAGAACTGCATGTATTTGTGAGAGTAGAGACAATGACTCAAACACACCAAGACTACTGTTTATGGTGAGAGCTGAAACATCATTAACAGTGGGTATTCAAGCACAAGTGGTTTCACAAGAGGGAGTTATTTTTCTCTTCTGTGTTTTACAGAGAGTGGTGAGCTCTATTTAAGTCATTTCAGAGACACATTACCTGCAGGTGTTACCACAGTGGACTGCAGAATCAGAAAGCCCTTTCACCTTGTTTAGTTGTACAGCTCCTATGCAGAAAGGGGAAGGAGCCCAGATCTTAATCAAGGACCACAGACACACACATACACACAAAACCAGACAGCTATTGAAATTAGTTCAAATACTAATTATCAGTTGTCCTTATTGCTACAGTAATCACCCAAATCATTGGGTGAATTTGGCTGCGCCTGTCACCTATGTGGGGCCTTGGCATGGGCAACTGGGCTGGCATACCTCTGGTCCATGTCATCTCTTGTACTCGAGCAACCTATTCCTGGCTTGTTTCCATGGCAAAGCACAGGTACAAGATCAGCTATGTGATGGCGCAGCATTGCTTCTGCCACATTCTAATAGTAAAAATAAATAAATAAATAACAGAAAAGCCAAAATGGGAGGAACGGTGAAATGGATTCTACCTCTGAATAGGATGGGCTGCAGAGGGCATGGATACAGGGAAGGGAAGAGGACTACAGTCATTTTGCCATCATCTTACTAGGGGGCTTATTGGAAGCATTGATGGGGAATTACAGAAAATGCTAGTGGGTCCTGCAGAACTGGGAACACTTTAGCCTTCTTGTCCCTTTTGCCGTCTCCAAGGAACCATGTATGCTTTTGATGCCTGCTGTTTTCACATCTCTCTTATTCCTCTTCCTCTATAAGATCCAACATTTCTACCTCCCATAAGGGTAGTGCTCACCCATCTCTACTTTGCCCCATGTCAACTCTAGCTTCTAGCTCTAAGTGGAAATGTCCACTATTTAATGGAGCTTACAGCTCCAGTAAACCTGCCTGCCTCTGTCTCATATATATATAGTCATGCACGACTTAATGATAGGATATGTTCTAAGAAATTTCTAGTTAGGTGATATTGTCACTGTGCAAACATCAGAGAGCATACTTACATGAACTACATGCTACAGCCTACTATGCATGTGGGCTATATGGGATAGCTTATTAATCCTAAGATATAAGTCTGTATAGCATGTTAATATACAAAACAACACAAGATTAAATCAAGCACAAGAAAAAATATGCAATCAAGGGGCCCAGAAAACACAAGATGTAGGAGACTGCTGACAACTTAACATGACATACTGTTTTACAGAAAACTTTTAAAAATAATTATAAAGAGTACAATCTAAAATAATGATGAAAATATAGTGTAGTAAATATGTATAACACAATTGTTTATCATTGTCAACTATTATGTACAGTACATAATTGTGTGTGCTACACTTTTATACAACTGGCAACCTAGTGGGTTTGTTCACATGAGCATCACCATAACACATGAATAATGTGTTACTCTACAATGTTACATTGGTAGGTGACAGTAATTTTTTATTACCCTTATAATCTTATGGGGACCACTGTCATATATGCAGTCTGTTGTTGACCAAAACATCTTACATGTATTTATTTAATGGATTTGGCCCATATGATTTTGGAGGCTGAGAAGTCTTATAGTCTGAATTTGGCAAGCTGAAAATTCAGCAAAATCAGTGGTGTTCCATTCTTAGTTTGAAGACTTGAAAACTAGGGGGAGCCAATGGTACGTATTCCATCCAAGGGCTAGAGAAGACCAATGATCCAATTCAATAGTCAGGAAGAGAAAAAGAGAGTGAATTCTCCTTTACTCCACCTTTTTATTCTATCTAGACCCTGAACAGATTGGATGAGGCCCATTCATATTAAGGAGGTCAATGTGCTTTACTCAGTCTACTGATTCAAATGTTAATCTCTTCGTGAAGCACCCTCAGATAAACACCTAGAGATAATGTTTAACCAAATATTGAGTATCTTGTGGCCCAGGCAAGTTGACACATAAAATTCAACACTTCAGGTGTTTTACACAAAATAAAACAATATTTTATAAGACCACCAGTTCTACAGGGGGTGAAGGTGAATGTAAATTAGAAAGATGAGTGATCATAAGGTCATACCAGGCAGGCAGAGGTAAGACTGCATGTACATGTTTTGCCCAGGGCTTAAAAGTACCTTTATTTACAGTGGAGGTAGTGCCAAGTTATTCCCATATCTTTGATATTTTCCTCAAGCTATGAAAGATATTGTCCCAAAAATATCAACTTGTAGCTTTGATTTTGAAGTTCCAATTCCTAAAGAGTTTCAAATTTTCCACACTTAAGTTTTAAATTTCCAGGGTAAATGTTTTGTTTTGTTTTGTTTTGTTTTGTCTCCAGCATCTATCAGCAAATGCAAAATCAGGTCAACCTCATTGAGAGAAAGTTGTGGGTCTGCTGAACATAGTTGTTGGTAGATAAAAGCACTGGGTACTCTGTGTGTGGATTGGGCAGCTAGACCATGTCTGATCTCTTAGTTGAGTCATTGATGGCCCTGAAGAATGCATGGTCATCAAGAAGCTGGGTGAGTGAGACCTCTAATCTGAATCCTTAGGAGAAAGTTTAGCTTTTTTATCATTGAATTCTAGGCCTTACTCTTATGTCCAGTTACTCTATAGCCAACAAAGTATTGTTAACAGTTCTGCCTTGCAGCCAAAAAATGCACATGTAGGTGTCAGATGACACTCCAGTGGTGCATACAGTCCAGTGGAAAATTCCCTAGGACTAAATGTTGACCATGTGCAAACACCATAATGTGCTCTGGGGACACAGTGCTGCTACTCACATTCTGGATCTTGCTACATTGTGGAACTGCATCATCAGCAACATTTGGGGGCTTGTTCGAAAGGCAAATTCTCAGCTCCCATTGCAGATCTATTGGATCAGACACTAACTCTGAGGATGAGCCCAAGGATCTCTGTTTTACCCTCCAGGTGATTCTTCTACATGCAGTAGAGAAGTATTGGTTTGGTGGAAATCTTACAGAAATAAGCATGTTAGCAAATGAAAAAAATAACATAATTTTAATAATTTCTACATGTAAACAAAATGACACTGGCCAAAGTAAGGGAGAAGTGGGAAAAGATGTAACAGGTGGCTAGGAAAGATGTTCTTTGAGAAAGAAGTTATCCAAGATGTTATTGGAATATTGAACAAAGGATAAGTCATATGAAAGTCTAGAATGCAGATATTTGGGAGAGAAGGGAAGGAAAATGCAAGTATCAGGTTTAGCAGTAAACTTAGCATGATGGAAAGGTCTTTTGGCAATCGATAAGGTTGAATCTATGAGTGAGGGAGAGAAGTGAGATAAAAGGTAGTGTAGGGCATGGTGAAGGAAACTCTTCTGAAGAAGACAGGATATTTAGATTTTATTCTGTTACCATGGATGCCCATTGGAGGGTTTTAAACAGGGAACTCACATGATCTGATTTAAACATAAAGAGACCACTCCTTTTATAGACCCTGGATACACAGGCCTTTCTGTTGCTATCGTTCCTTAAACACTACAAATGCGTCAAATCCGCTCTGCTGCTGAACCTTCTCTGACCCTAGGACTCATATGCAAGTTCATATCCTGCAAATATTGCCTGTCTGAGACTATGCCTGGGTTTTAGGCAGGCTGAGCTCTCTGTGCCTGGGGGCCTGATGTCAACCCTGAGTTTATCTCCACACCACCATGAACTTTGTCTTTCTGAAATAACTAACTCCATTCCAATACTCTTCTAACTGGGAAAATTTTAAATTCCCTTTAGTAAGTTGATACCCATACTGCAACATTTATGTTTGCTTCCAAAGATTTCTAGGGTCATATTCCTCTCATCTGTGCTCCCACCCTACCCTGTTGGCATCCCAGGCTGAACAGCATTTCCCACCATGCTGTGCTACTTAATGTTCCCCTCTATGTATCAATTCTTTCTTTCTTAAATTTATTTACTTCAGAGAGAGAGAGAGAAACATCAATTTGTTGTTCCACCTATTTATGTAACCATTGATTGATTCTTGTATGTACCTTGACCAGGAATCAAATTGTCAACATTGGCCTATCAAGAATTTGCTCCAACCAGTTGAGCTACAAGGTCAGGGCCTATCTCCCAATTCTTAAAGATGAATAATTCACATAAGAGTCAGGTAAGGTAAAGAATACCCTTTTATCACCTGCTTGGGGGGTCCAAGTGAATGGGAGATTTGAGCTTCTCCATATCCTATGAAACAGAGAGTCCTAGAGATAGAATCTGTGAGAATGTAATAACTTTCAACCCATTGACCTTGTTCAGGAGATACATTGGCTCCTGTAGGAATAAGACTCTTGCCATATCACCAGTCATGGAGGCCCTCCCTTATTCATAAGAAACCATCAGACATGTAGAGGCACAGAGTTTCTGAGAAATAGATATATTTTTTTGGCCCAGGATGAGAGGAAAGGAGTGGTTCCATTCTACCTCCCATGCTTACACTGTTATTGCCTGGTATCATCCTTTCTCTTCTTGGTTTGTCAAAACCCTGCTCCATCTTCAAAACTTAGGCACATAGCATCCAGGCTTCACTGGGAATGTGTTTCCATTCATATGAAGGCCTTGGTCAAAGTCCTACTTGTATCTCTACCCTTCATTGTGAGTTTCCTGAGGGTGGTTCTACTCCTTGGGTCTGCAACATGGACTTCAACAGCCTAAGCCATGGCAACTGTTGTTGAAATGGTAACTTTTTGAGCTGAGATACTACAACAAAATCTCTAGAGGAAAAAAAAAATCGCCAAGTTCTGCTTTGACCATCGTGTTCTACTTTTAATCAAACATCTCTCTCTCTCCACTCTGACATTTTTGCTTTGCTTTTTCACTCCAAGTCTTCTGGAAGATTGTCTGTTTATGACTCAGAGTTCATTAGAAATATACTCTCTAGTCATTTAAATGTAAAGAAGGAACAACCTAGATGCCAAGGGCATCCTCTCTCCTTGGACTACAGCAGTGAAACTTTGGCTATACCTGAGCTGGGCTCCCCAAAACTGTGAAGAATAATTTTGCTGCAACTTGGTGACTACTATGTTTTTACTAAACTCCTGAATTCACAGCTCTTAGTAGGCTTTCAAAGTCCTGCAAGGGCTATCTTTTGCTGGTCTAATGGTCTTGTCTTTGTTGTGATTTATTTTCATTAGAACCAGAGCCCCCCAAAAGTTCAAGGCTCCTCCAGACTATGAGTCCATCAGGTGATAAAGAGACACTGCAAAGGCACTAAGAGCTTTTGTGTCTAAGTATGAGTGTCTGGCCTGAGAGCAAGGTCACAGCAAGAATGCAGGCTCCAAGTCCAGGAAGAGAGAACAGGAAGCTTAATGTAATTATTCAGGGGGCTGGAGGGACTCCCTGATGCCATACATATGAGGTGGGGGAATCCAAGAAACCTGGAATTATTTTCTGGAGGTCCCTTGTAATACAGCTTCCCCTATGAGGTGAGTGTTAGGAACCCATCTGTATTGGTATGCCAATTGGCATTTGTGAGAGGCTGTGTTTGGTTTCAGTGAATTTTATTGGAAAACTCTCAGAGGTTTTCCCATTTCATGATGGGTGATTTACGAGCACACCTGTCCACAGCATGCTTAGTGTTCAGCAGTTTTTGACAAAAAATAGCATGACCCCCATATCCCACCCTCCCTATTCATCTGATCTAGTCCTGAGCAACTTTTTTTGTTGTTGCCCCAGATGAAAAAAGTCCTCAAAAGGAAATATTTTGCTGATGTGAAAGAAGTGAAACAAAAAATGGCAGAATCACTAAAAGGAGTCAAAATTGAAGAGTTCAAAAACAGTTTTGAGCAGTAGAAAAGATGTCTTGATAGGTCTATTGTATCAAATGGAGAGTACTTTGAAGGTGACTCATGTAAGAATAAATACATATTTTTTAATAAATAAATTTTGATTTTTGGGGGTTCCCTCCTCATATTTAAGATGTTTCCAGATTTTCTCTCTTCCTTCTTTATCTGATCCTCTTGGTTTTAATAGTATCTGTACACAAACATTCCTTGATTCCTCTATGATACCTATAATCTTGGTCCGAGGCTTCCCCTGGTTTTCCTCCTGGCCTTAATGGATTAAGCAGTTTAACCTCACCCACCTATCACCATAGTTGATAAACTAACCACACTTCCTGGACATAGTGAGCTAAGAGAAAAGTATAGAAATCAAATGTTCCTTGAAATCCATTTCAACTGTGCATCAGACATCTTTTCTGGTTTCTGAGGTGGTGGTTGTTCTGTCTGTGGATCTGCAGTTCCACATTTGTCTGTCCTGTGGCATTAATTCTAGACACGTGAGAGGAAAAGAAGGATCAGGCTTATATATAAGTATTTTGAGATTCATAAGCTACTTGCTTTTCCTCTATCTTGATGTCTAAAATCAGCAAGTATGCCGTCTTTGGTTAGTCCCCTATTAAAGCTGTGGGTTTTTAGAATTAAAATTAGTCACACTATGCAGAGCTAAAAAATGCCTTAGGAACAGGTATTGATTTTCCTTATCATATTTAGCACTGTATCTTCATAGAATGTTTTACAGCCCTCCATTCAGTAATAGCTGGGGTCTCAGTATTAGAACAGCAGCAATGATGAGGCCTGTTAACTAAATAATAATAATAATAATAATAATACAGACAAATCCTGAATTTGAACTACCCACTTCTACAGGACTGTCATTTCCCATCTGCCTCAGGAACTTGTTAACACCCCCATCTCTGAGGGCTGATCTCTGAGGTCAAGGTCTGGGTTTCTAAAGAAGATCTGCAGCAGAAAAAGAGGCTTCTTGGAAACTTGTGATCAGTCAAAAGAACTGGAGGTAGAGCTTATTGTTTATTATAAATGGAGCTCATCAATCAGATCTGCTCACATTTTAGGAGTGCCCGTACTATCTATTCCCATGTAACTGATAGGCTGCACCACCAAGAGTGACCTCCAATGACAATGTAAATCCAGCCAGCACTTTTTCTGGCATTTTCCAGGCTGTGCATCCTCTAGGGTGTGTAGGAGTGTGTCATCAGAGGACGGATCTGTGCTCACACCAGAATTCCTGGAAGCCAGGCATATCCACAAAAAAAATGAGGCAGTGGATTCAGGGAATTCCAGGATTTAAAGGAAATGAAAAGACCCATATCACAGAGCATGCTGAAAGCTGAGGAATGATGTGAAGATGATGTGCTGGCTGCTGCAAGGATATGTGATGTCTATTGAAGGTCAATACAGTGCTACACACAGGGTGTCACAATTTTAAGTCTCACTTTGTTTTATAGCAGCCATCTCCATTCCAATGGCCCAAAATAACCATCCAAAGAATTCAGTGAAGAATTGGCAGCAACACAACACTACATCCACAAGTCTATCTCATCTAACTCACGAATGAAAAAATGAAGGTGGGTGCAGGGGGAGAAAACTGAAAGCGCGGTTCTAGGAGGAAGCTGGGATGGCTCATCACCTTCTAAGAAGACAGTAAGTTCATTCCAGGTGAAATGCCCAGCACTGAGCTGAAGCAGCCTAATATCAGTGGTGGTTCAGGGTGAGGGCCTAAGAGGGAAGTGGCCACCTGGGTTTGGGGGTGTATTGTGATGAATCTACTGTAGAGAAGATTTTGTGGGGAGCAGTGCTCTAAACTCAGATCATGTGTTAGGACTCCATGGAGAACAGTTAGGCCCAGGGACAAAAGAGAACACACTCACATATCCCCAGATTCAGCATCCCAGGTTTCTTTTTCAAAAAGCTGCCTGCCTTCCCACTAAAGGTAATTTTCTCAAATTTTATGATCCTTTGAGCAATTTCAGAAGCTACCAGAAATTTTCTCTTAATATTTTCATTAATAACAAGGGCAGGCAGAACCCTGGGAAGGAAGCATGGCTGTGTCTACAGAAGGCCCCGGGGCTCCACGGCCATCACAAAGTCTACAATGAAACAGGGGACAGAAAGTTCCTTTTCAAATGTCCTGGGGGTCTAAATCATAACCTTACACAGGATTTAAAATATTCTGCTCACTGCAGTATATATTATGTCTAACTCAGTGCTGTCTCACCCCCATGGAGCCCCCTGCAATAGCTTTTTATCCAACCTATCCTGCTACCTCACTCTTCAACAGAGGCTTAGTGACCCATCTAAGTTTTCACATGCCACATCCTTCCACTGTCATTGCTCAAGGGGAGGTCCTATTGTTCTTGAGAGACTTACCCAACCTGTGAACTGTGCAGGATCCACTACACTTCCTTTTATGGCTAACTGTTGACCGACCTCTTGACAGAGCCACCCTAAGTCTCTGTCTACCTTCAGCTGTCGCAGAGAGCCATGAGGTATGCTTTGTCTTAAGAATAATATGGAATTTAAAAAAAAACTAAACTGAATTGTTAAATTGTTAATTAAGGTCTGATGATGGTACTCACCAGATTTTCAGAATGATCTGTGCAGTCTTGGTGTCTCTTGAAATTAGTAATCATTTTAATTAAGAGAGTGTTTGTTGTGCCCTTTGCTTGCACAGACCACCAAAGCAAAGTAAATCCCATACATTTCTTTTGATCCTCAGGAAAATGTGCTTATTTGGGACTTGAAGCAAGTGTTTGAGAATGTGCAGGGCTCCCACTAGACATAGTTGGGCTTGGCTAGTTCTGCAGGAATCACCCCAGAACCAACACATCTCTTAAGCAGGGCAGTGCTTAGGCTAAGCGGGGAGGCTGAGAGCTTGGTGGGAGTGCCCTCAGCATGCAGGGGCAGTCTCCAGTTTGCCTGTCCATGACCAGGCCTTCTTTGACATAGGAAGGGAAGAGGACAGAGGGCTGTGGGCCAGGTGTGCACTCAGAGTAGAAAGGGACAAAGAAGGACAGTAGGTCTGTTGACTCCATGTCCCAGCCCTGCCACTAGACTAGTAGAAGCATTTCTCTCTGAGATTTGACAAATTGAAGAAAAAAAATGTGTTTCATTGTCCTGTTCCCCTGTAAATCCATTGCTATTTGAAAACTTGCATGGCGATTCTGCCAGAGCAAAAACTGATTAAGAGCTTAGACTACAGGATCCATCCTTCCCTCCATCACTCCCGGTCATCATTTACTCCTCTTAGTGGAACTTAGTCCCCAGACTGGAAACTCAGTGATGGTCATTAGCTGACATCCTGCTTTCAGTCTTATTTCATTCGAAGCAAACTGCTGAAAACCCTCTGTCCACTTTCTACAGCAAGGATCTCAAAATACCTCTTAGAAGGTGTGTCAGCCTTTATGCCTCATCTTATTTCTAAAGTTCATGCTTTTGGGTGCCATTTTGTGATCAGAAATCCCCTTCAAGTGACTTGCCACAGGAAAAACAAAGTGAAGCAGAGGTAATATTACAATAAAATTTATCTTCAACAGAGAAGGAATGATGCACTAGGTCTTGTAGTGGCAAAGACAGGCAACAATCAGGCTGACTAAGCTAAGATTCCTAGCTTTCCCCATGGTATTTCTTTCTTTGCTTCTCAATGTGTAAAGCCCTTCAAAATCTATTACCTGTGGTTTTACTAAATCCACAGATATCTACCACCAAAACATATAAAATATTCTCTGGTGCTTGAAATAAACAGAAACACACATTCTCTGTGACCTAGTTTCTGCTTGAGGTGACCCACCATGTTCTGAGAGGTACCATTTTATTAAATGTGCTCTGAGGCATTCTTAAAACACAGCTAATTGTATCCCAGGAGCATGTGAGTATTCAGGAAGATGATATACAAAATCATGTTTTTTCCCTACTGAATGTCCACTGACACCTCCTAGTATAGCAGTTCTGCATGAGCAAAATCCAAGGTGAGCAGTCTGGCCCATGGCACACAGGGCTTTTTGCCTAATCAGATGCTTGAAGAGAAGCTTGAGGAAGGGTTAGCTGTCTTCCTGTATACTGTAAACATCTCCTTTAACTCTTCAAATGGTCCTTCATCCAAGAGTCCATAAGATTCTCCTTTTCCACCCTGGCTGGTGTGGCTCACTGGATTGAGTGCTGGCCTGTGAACCAAAGGGTCACTGGTTCAATTCCCAGACTGGGCGCATGCCTGGGTTGCAGGTCAGGTCCCCAGTATAGGGCATGTGAGAGGCAACCACACATTGATGTTTCTCTCCCTCTCTTTCTCCCCTCTTTCCCTTTTCTAAAAAAAATAAAATCTTAAGAAAAAAGATTCTCCTTTTCCTACTGTTCTTGGAGGTGTGGGGGCTGGAGAGTGAAGAGTTTAGTCCCCAAATTTGTGACTGGTTGGGCAAATTTTACTCATGTTCTCTCTTTTTCCCTATCTCCAAAAAAAAAATGAATTATATGTATCAACTTCCATTTGCTACAAGTCCTGTAACCAAACTGACCAACAATACTGTCAAAAAAGAAGATCCCCTAAACAGTTTGGCCAACAGTTCACAAAAATCCCAATTCCTCTATTTTATCTAATATCCAGAAGGACTGATTGTTATTCATTGTGCAGGCTAGGTAACACTTAAATAGTCATTCATATAAGTAAAGATATGTTCATAGTCCATAGGGAGTGGGGAGAGAGTGGGTCCTTTCTAGGACACAGAAATAATATTTTGTGACCTGTTGCAAATGGAAGCCCACTTCCTTGGAGATCATCATGCAGAGCTGTTGATCATCTCTTTAATATCCATTCTCCACTTTCTCCAGAGTATTAAAACTTGTAGCTGACATGTGGGCACATAGAATAAAGGTTGTATTTCTCAGCCTCCTTGCAGTTGAGTGTGGCTATGTGACATGAAAGCACTGACATGGCATGGAAGCAACCAGGCCCAGTTGACATGGGCCTTGTTTCTTTTCCACCATGTTACTTCCTCTACCCATCCTGCTGTCTACAAAGTGAAAGAACCACATTGGACCATGAAACTGAAACCATTCATGGCAGAAAAATAGGATATGATAATGTAGAATTTCATATCTACTTTGGGAAGCTGGATGTTAACCTGAAAGTGGAATAAGCATATGTCTTGATTAAGTTTCTGTTAAGTTGGGGCTTCTATTATTTTTAGTTGAATTTAGTCCTAACAAATTCAGTCCCTGCCCCCTTTTGGGGAAGCTGGACCTCCACATGCTGTGGGAAGAGGTGGCTAAAACCTCAGGTTTTTGAGTTACTGTAAGCTGTCTATGTTCAGACCCCAGGGCTGCAGTGCAGCACACAGCACGTCATGGGAGGATGGACAGGCCTTGGTGCCAAGATACCTCTCTGAAATATAGTTCCTTCAATTCCCATGTCCTAGTCATAAGAAGCCAGTCTCAGTGAGCCTTAGTTTTCTTATTTCTGAGAAAAAAGAACATGTTATACTTTGCTGGCTGTTGTGAGCTATTGAGGACCAGCACACTGATGGACACTTCAGAGCCACTTAGTGGCTTGGGCTGTATTGGAAAAACAGTCCCATGCATGTCTTTTACAGGTCCAGACACTCCATGTCCTGATCCCTGTGTCTAACTCTATTTGCAGTAGTCCCTCCACCTCAGACACTCCTCCTGATATCTGTGATGGGCTCACTGGATATATTGTACCTTCAACCGACATGCAGGCAGCCCATGGGAGATCCACAGTGACTTGTGACACAGCGTGCATAGAGAAAAGGGAAGCCCATCATACAAGTGACAGTGTTTTTTCTTTTATTCCCCCCAGGTGCTTTCTAGCACTGTTCATTCTTGAAGTTCACCTGAATGCTATGGCAGTTTTGCCTTATTTAAAGAAAAAATAGCATGCACTTTGCTGTTTTAGGTCTAGATATAGTATTTTGTTTTTCAAATTAGAAATGTGTGAAGTTAACAAATTATGTGAGAATTGGATGAGTAGTCTCTCATAAGAAACAAATCTAAAAACACTTGGCAATAGGGCTCTCTGTATGTACATAATAGCTGCAGTGCCACAAACCTGCCATCTACTATGACACTCTTATATAAGCCCTTTCATAGTGGTTAGCAGTGCAGTGTGGAATAATGCCAATGTGTCAAAAACCTGCTTTGCCATAAACTAAAAACCTTTCCTGTTTGTCCAGTTTTCCTCATAAAGAATCTCTTTTGCTGTTGATGGAGTTATTCTGCTTGACTCAGCCTGAATGATTGATCAGAATATACTGACCTGACCTCTGAGCAGATAAGTTGATTCTTAAAAATTGATCATCATGAAATATCAGGAGCAAAATGTAGGTGACTTCAAAATGCAGAGATGGCTCTCAGAAAACTTGATATCCCAGAGAACAGAAGCCTGACAGACAATGCATCATTTTCCTGGCTGAAAATTAATTGATTTTGTCACCAGCAAGCTAAATGCAATTAAGATCATGACTGGAATCATAAATTGTATTTAAATTATAGTTAGCAGGGAACTGAGGCTAGACATTAGTGCAAAGAAGTTTACAGAGATATTTGGGCAATTTGTCTCCTATTAGGATTCTAAGGTTTTTTTAAACTATTATTTTGGAAAATACTCTGATAGATACACTCTTGCCTATCAAAAAAATGTTTCAGACAAACACAGAGACAGGCAAAAATGCCTTTTTGGTAATCATGTTTAGTTAAACTGGAATGTAATACAGGCCCTCTAAAAGCCATAAAGTTGAAAGACTAAAAAATTAGTGTGTGTGTGTGTGTGTGTGTGTGTGTGTGTGTGTGTGTGTGTAGGGGGCTGTCAATTGTTTTATGAAGAAACTTTTAACAATTGTCAACTGTTAAACCATCAAAATAATAGTAACTACTTCATGCATGGCCATGAGTTCTACATGTATTAATTGGTTCCGTCCTTTTTTGAGTGAGAACAGGTATCTTGCTGATAAGATATTTCAAAATGTGCCAGCCCTGCAAAAACACATTTTAAAAAAGCAGTTTCTTGTAATGGGAGACCATCTTGATCATCTCAGAGAAGGGAAAATGATATATGTGAATATGATGTCTACCATGACTAGAATTTCTGTGGCATAAAACTCAAGGAGACTTTGAATTGGAAATAGATGATGTTGGCAAGAATACCAGGTAATTAGCAGAGGGGGAGCAAACCCTCTTGGTGTGGGTGAATTAATATGTACCTATTTGATGACAGGTTTTGTTCAAGAATGGACCATGTCATTGTGACACAGAAAAAGAAATACACTTGAAAGAACCATCATTTTTTTGGTCAGAGAGATAAATTTATAAAGAAAGTTTGCTATGTAAAAATGTAAATTATAAAATAAGCATCATGATAGCAGGGCAGAAGAAATGAAAGAATGCAAAAACACATTATAAGAGACAAGGATAAATAAATTAGAAGGAATTAGAGGAAAAAGAAAAGCACAATATATAAAAAATGACAGACTTCTAGTCAAGATGGAGGGGTAGGTAAACATGCTTCACCTCCTGGCACAACTACAGCAAAAATTACAACTAGGCTACAAAATGAATATCACCCAGATTTGTAAGAAAACTGAGCTGTATGGAAGTTTGACAACCAAGGTGTCAGGTAGGCACATTTAAAGAAGCCACATTCATCCAGACTGGTAGGAGAGGTAAAGACGTGGAATGTGCAGAGAGATGTGGAGTGGTGCATAAAGGCATGGAGACATGGAATGTGTGCTCCCACATCCACATGTGGCGGATAAAAGTTAGGAAGGATACCTCAGGAGTGAGGGATCCCAGCCCCACAGCAGACAACACCAGACCACCAAGCCAAGGCTCCCGGTACCAGGAAGCTAAGTCCCCATAACTTCTGGCTATTAAATAAGTGGGTTTCAGGGTGGTGGAAGAAACTGTGGGATTCATAAGAGATTCCTCTGAAAAGACCTGCAACAGACTTGGGACTTACTCAGACTTATTCCTTCTAGGATTCAGCACCACTGCAATAGCTGGAAGAGTACCAGTGGCATATGGGGAGAAATCGAAGTGATTGGCATCAGGGCAAGTGATGGGAGGCAGCTTCCTCCCAGGAAAATCTCCAGAGGCCAGGCAGCATCATTGTCCCCTCTCTGAGTCCTCCCCTACACAGAGCCACAGAACGGTGACACGGGCTGTCCTGCAGTGATGATTACCTAAGGCTCTGCCCCTCACAACTTATAGGGGCACTTTTCTACAATAGGCCATGCTACTAAGACAGGCAGTCAAAGCAGCTTGAACTAATATACTGAAAAAACAACAACAATGACAACAACAAACAAACACAGGGAGGCTGCCAAATTGAGAAGACAAAGAAATATGACCTGAATGAAAAAAAAAAACCAAAACAGAACCAAACCACAGAAAAAGAACTAAACAAAATAGAGATAAGCAACCTATCAGGTGCAGAGTTCAGAACACTGGTTATCAGGATGTGCAACGAACTCACTGGGTACTTCAACAGCATAAAAAGAGACCCAGGAAGAAATGAAGGCTACAGTAAGTGAAATAAAGAAAAATCTATAGGGAACCAACAGTGGGGTGGATGAAGCCAAGAATCAAATCAATGATTTAGAACATAAAGAAGAAAAAAACAGTCAATCATAACAGCAAGAAGAAAAAACAATTCAAAGCACAAGGATAGACTAAGGAGCTTCTGGGATATCTCCAAATTTACCAACATCTAAATCATAGTAGTGCCAGTAGGAGAAGAGGAAGAGCAAGAAATTGAAAACTAATTTGAAAAAAATAATGAAGGAAAACTTCCATACTTTGGTGAAGGAAATAGACATACAAGTCCAAGAAGCACAGAGTCCCTAACAAGTTGGACCCAAAGAGAACCACAACAAACACATCATGATTCAAATGCCAAAAGTTTAAGATAAAGAAAGAATCATAAAAGCAGCAAGAGAAAAGTACATAGTTTCCTACAAAGGGGTTCCCATAAGACTGTCAGCTGATTTCTCAAAAGAAACTTTGCAGGCTAGAAGGGACTGGCAAGAAGTAGTCAAAGTCAAAAAGCAAGGACCTATAATCTAGATTACTTTATTCAGCAAAGCTATCATTTTAGAATTGAAGGGCAGATAAAATGCTTCCAGACAAAGTAAAACTAAAGGAGTTCATCATCACCAAGCCATTATTATATGAAATGTTAAAGGGGATTATGTAAGGAAAACAAGATCAAAACTGTGAACATTAAAATGACAATCAATAAATGTGTAACCATAAACAACTGAATCTAAAAAACAAAATAAGCAAACAAGCAGAACAAGAACAGAATCATAGGTATGGATATCATTTGGAGGGTTATCAGCTGGGAGGGGAAGGGGTGAAATGGGGGAAAAGGTGTAGGGATTAAGAAGTACAAACTGGTAGGTAAAAAATTGAGAGGGGGATGTTAAAAGCCATATAGGAAACATAATAGCCAAAGACCTTATATGCATGACCCATGGACATGAACTAAGAGGGAGATTGCTGGATGGAATGAGGTTACCATGTGGAGAGGGGCAAAAGGGGGAAAGTGGAACAACAGTAATAGCATAATCATTATAATATATTTTTAAAATAAATAAATATAAAAAGATACAGAGTGGGAAAATATGACAACACAAAGAAGTAGATAAAACATGAGTTGAACCAAATAAAAAATAAATGCACAAATAAAAAACAGAATTAGAAATCTCAAAGGCTGTATTCTGTTTTTTGTATATTTTATTGAGTATGCTATTACAGTTGTCTCATTTTTCCCCTCTTTATCCCCTCTACCCTGTACCCCATCCCATCATCCCCCATGTCAATGGGCTACACACACCAGTTCTTTGGTTTCTTAATTTCCCACACTACGCCCTGCTTCCCCTGCCCATTTTGGTTGTTGTTTTTTTTTTGGTCAACATTTTCCCATCACCACTTTCCCCAGTCCCACCTATCCCCACCTCCCACCCTTTTATCAAAGGCTGTGTTCTTAAAGAGATGAAGAGGCTTCCAAAAAGTATTATTACTGTAAATATTAAGCCAGAAATCCCTCACCAGTGTGCCTTCATCAGGTGGAGTACCATCCTATGCACTGAAAGCCCTTGGGTTTGATTCCCAGTCAGGGCACACATCTAGATTGTGAGTTTGGTTCCAGGTTGGAGCGTATATGGGAAGCAACCAATTGATGTTTATTTCTAACACTGGTGTTTCTCTCTCTCAAAAAAAAAAATCAATAAATATATATTAAACCAGAAACAAAATCTGGGAAATAATAAAATGTCCATGATTGTATGAATTATCTAAATTGATATAAAAATAAATATAAATATAAAATATATGATAAAGAAATGTAAAAAGATTTCATTTTTTCTTTACATCCAAAGTCAGTTTCATTCATTATTTAAAGAGAAGATTGTGAATTTAGCAATTTTATTAAATTTATTTTTATTGTTGTTCAATTACAGTTGCCCCAATTTCTCCCCACACCACTCCCCTCCAGCCCACACCTCTCATACTCAATCCTACTGTCCTGTTGGCTTTGTCCATGGATCCTTTATACATGTTCCTTGGCTATGCTCCCCCTGTAATCCCCCATTATCTACTCCTCCATCCATGCCCTCTAGTTACTGTCAATTTGTTCTTTATTTCAATGTCTTTGGTTATATTTTACTTGCTTTTTTTGTTTTGTTGATTAGGTTCCACTTATAGGTGAAATCATATGGTTTTTATCTTTCACTACCTGGCTTATTTCACTTAGCACAATGCTCTCCAGTTCCATCCATGCCATCACAAATGGTAGGAGTTCCTTATTCCTTCCTGTTGGGCAGTATTCCATTGTGTAGATATATCACAGTTTTTGTTCCCCTCATTTACTGATGGGCACTTAGGCTGTTTCCAGCACCTGGCTATTGTAAATAACACTGCTATGAACATTGGGGTGCATAAGTTCTTTTGAATTGGTGATTCAGGATTCTTAGGGTATAGTCCCAGCAGTGGGGTTACTGGATTAAAAGGCAGTTTCATCTTTAGTTTTTTGATGAAATTCTATACTGCTTTCCACGTGACTGTTTCAGTCTGCATCCCCACCAATAGTGCACTAGGGTTCCCTTTTCTTCACAACCTCTCCAGCACGTGCTGTTTGTTGATTTATTAATGATGGCTGTTCTGACAGGTGTGAGATGATATCATGTTGTGGTTTTAATGTGCAATTCTCTGATGTTTAGTGACTTTGAACATCTTTTCATATGTCTGTTACCTATTTGTCCTCTTTGGAGGAGTGCTGTGCAGGTCTTTTGCTCATTTTTAACTTTTTTTGGTGATGAGCTTTGTAGGTTCTTCATAAATTTTGAATATTAACTACTTATCAGATGTATTAGCAGATATGTTCTCCCATTATGTGGATGTCTTCTTATTTTGTTGATAATTATCTTTGTTATGCAAAACCTTTTTAGTTTGATGTAGTCTCATATGTTTATTTTTTCTTTTGTTTCCATTGTGTAGGGAGATATATCTGATAAAATATTGCTCAGAGCAATGTCTAAGATTTTGCTGTCTATGTATTCTTCTATGATTTTTTATGATTTTGAGTCTAACATTTAAGACTTTGTGACGTTTTGAATTTATTCTTGTGTGTGGTATAAGAAGGTGGTCATTTCATTTTTCTGCACTTATCTACCCATTTCCCAACACCATTTATTGAAGAGACTATCTTTAGGCCATTGTATTTGCTTGCTTCCTCTGTTGAATATTTATTGACTATATAGGTATGGGTTTATTTCTGGTCTCTCTATTCTGTTCCATTGACCTATGTGTCTATTTTTATATTAGTACTATGCTGTTTAGATTAATATGGCCTTATAGTATAGTTTTATATGAGGTGGTATGATTCCTCCAACTTTGTTCTTTCTCAGGATTGCTGTTGCTATGTGGGACCTTTTATGGTTCCATATAAATTTTTGAAATATTTGTTCTAGTTCTGTGAAATACATAATTGGAACCTTGATAGGAATTGTGTTGAATCCATCCATTGCTTTTGGAATATGGACAGTTTAATGATGTTAATTCTTCCTATCCATGAACATGGCATGTTCTTCCTCTTATTTGTATCTCCTTTTCCTTCTTTCTCCAGCATCTTATAATGTTACAGGTCTTTCATATCCTTGGTTGGTTCCTAGGTATTCTATTCTCTTTGTAGCAATTGTGAATGGGATTATTTTCTTAATATCCCTTTCTTTTAGTTCATCATTGATATAAAAACGCAACTGATTTCTGGGTATTAATTTTGTGACCTGTTACTTTGCTAAATTTGTTTATCAGTTCTAGTAGTTTTTTTGGTGGAATCTTTGAGGTTTTCTATGTACAGTATCATGTCATGTGAAAATAATGCCAGTTTTCCTTCTTTCTTCTCAGTGTAGATGCCTTTTATTTCTTCTTATTGTCTCATTGTTGTGGCTAGGACTTCCAGTACTCTGTGGAATAAGAGAGGTGAAAGGGGACCTATCTGTCTTGTTCGTGATCTTAAGGGAATACTCGTAGTTTTTGCCTATTCAGTATGATGCTGGCAGTGCATTTGTCATATATGGCCTTTATTAAGCTTAGATATGTTCCCCTAATCCCACTTTGCTGAGAGGGTTGTTTTTGTTTTTTTTATCATAAATAGGTGATGGATCTTAACAAATGTTTTCCTGCATCTATTTATATGATTATGTGGTCTTAATATTTCAATTGGTTTATATGGTCATTCACATTTATTGATTTGTGGACGATGTATCAGCCTTGATTCCTGGAATAAATCCCAATTGTACTTGGTGTATGATCTTTTTGATGTATGACTGTAATCATTTGGCTAATATTTTGTTGAGGAATTTAGCATATATGTTCATTGGGGATATTGGTCTATAATTTTCTTTCTTTGTCATGTCTTTATCTGGTTTTAATATTAGGATAATGCTGACCTCATAAAATGATTTGAAAGCTTGCCCTCATCTTGAATTTTGTGAAATATTTTAAGATGGAAAGGAGTTAGTTCTTTTTGGAATCTTTGATCAAATTTACCTGTGAAGCCATATGGCCCAGGACATTTATCTATTGAGAGCTTTGATTACTGCTTCAGTTTCACTAGAAGTAATCTGTCTATTCAGATTCTCTGATTCTTTCCAATTTAGTTTTGGAAGATAGTATGTTTCCAGGAATTTATCTATTTCAACCAAATTGTCCAGGTTGTTGGCATATAGTTGTTCATAATACTTTCTTACAATCCTTTGTAAATTCTTTGAACTCTTTGGTGTCATTTATTCTTTCCCCTCTTTCATTTATGATTTAATTTATTTGAGTCTTGTCTTTTTTTCTTAATGAGTCTGGTTCAAGGTTTGTCAATCGTTTTTATCTTTTCAATGAACCAGCTCTTAGATTTGTTCATCTTCTGTATCATTCCTTACACCCTATTTCATTTATTTTGGGCTATGATCCATCCATCTACTCATTTTGGGCTTTTTTTGTTGTTCTTTTTCAAATTCTTTAAGTGTGAGGTTAGATTGTTTATTCTAAGGTTTTTTGTTTTGTTTTGTTTTTTTGAGAGATAAACCTGTAATGCTATGAATTTCCCTCTTAGGATTAATTTTCCAGTGTCCCACAGATTTTTGATGGTTGTGTCCTCATTTTCACTTGTTTCAAGGTATGTTTCGATGTATTTTTTTATCTTGTTGTTTACCCATTCATTTTTTAATAACATATTATTTAGTTTCCATATCTTCGTGTGTTTCTTCAATGTTATTCTTGTGATTAATTCCTAGTTTCATATCATTGTGATCAGAGAATATGCTTGATATGATTTCAATGTTCTTAAATTTATCGACACTTGTTTTGTGTCCTAACTTGTGGCATATTCTAGAAAACATTCTATGTGCACTTGTAAGATATGTATATTCTGCTGTTTTGGGGTGAAATGTTCTCAAAATATCAATTAAATCCATTTGATCTAGTATTCATTTAAGACTGCTATCTCATTGTTGATTTTCTGTCTGGAAGATCAAGCCACTGAAGTCAATGTGATGTTAAAATCCCTGACTATGACTATATTTCTGTCAGTCTCTCCCTTTATGTCCATTAAGATTTGCATTACATATTTAGGTGATCATATGTTGGGTACATAAATGTTTACTATGTTTATGTCCTCCTGTCAAATTGTTCCCCTTTTCATTATAGAGTGTTCTTCTTTGTCTCTAATACAGCCTTGGTTTTAAAGTCTATTTAGTGAGATGTAAGTACTGCTACCCTAGGTTTTTTTCCTTTCCATTAGAGTGAAATATCTTTGTCCATCCCTTTACTTTAAGTCTGTGTGTATCTTTCAATCTGAGATGGGTCTCTTGGAGGCAGCATATATATGTCTTGTTTTCTTATCCATTCAGCTGCCCTGTGTCTTTTGGTTGGGGCTGTTATGCCATTTACACTTAAGATGGTTATTGAAAGATAAATATATTTAGTGCCATTTTATTGTTAGATTATTTTCCCTCCTCCTCCTCCTCCTTTTTCTTCTTGTTCTTCTTCTTCTATTTCTTCTCTTCTTCAAGCAAGCCCTTTAACATTAGTTGAAGTACTGCTTAGCTATTAACAAACTCCTTTAGCTTTTTATCACCTGGGGAGCTCCTTATTTCTCCTTTGATTTTAAATGATTGCCTTGTGGGGTAAAGTAGTCTTGGGTGTATGTCATTGCCTTTCATCACCTTGAATATTTCACACCACTGCCTTATGGTCTGAAGTGTTTCTGTTGAGTAATCAGGTGAAAATCTAATTGGTGCTCCCTTATATATAATGACCTCCTTTTCTCTTGTGGCTTTTATGATTTTCTCCTTGTCTTAAGCCTTCATTCTAAGTATGATATGTGACGTGACATGGGTCAACATGTTTGGGGCTTTCTGGGCTTCCTGGACTTGTGCAACTTTTTCCTTCACCAGATTGTGGAAGTTTTCCGTCATTATTTCTCCCAATAGGTTCTTGATCCCTTGCTCACTCTCTTCTCCTTCTGATATTCCCATAATGCAGATGTTGTTATGCTTCAACTTGTCCAAGTCATTTCTTAAGTATCATTTTTTAAAATTCTTTTTTTGTTTTTGCTGCTCTGCTTGGGTGTTTTATTCTACCTTGTCTTCCAAATCACAGATTTGATCCTCTGCTTCATCTAACCTACTGTTTATTCCTTCCAGTGTGTTATTTATTTCAGACATTGCATTCTTTATTTCTGACCGGTCCTTTTTTATGACTTCTATGTCTTTTTCATGTTGTTGAGTATCCTTATAATCATTACTCTAAATTTCTATCTGATAAATTTCATGCCTCCATTTCATCTAGTTGTACTGTAGAATTCTCTCATTCTTTCGTTTGGGACCTGTTTCTTTGTTTTCTCATTTTGGCTGCTTCTTTGTATTTTACATCTTAGTTGTTAAATCTTAGCTGCTTCCCCTTAGGATGATGCCACTTGGAATGGTGCTGTGGCTGAGAAAGATGGCTCCCACAGTATGGGGAATGACTCAGCACATTGATCCTGGCAGTTGTTCCTTCAATTATCTCCCCAGAGCAAGCATCCTCAGGTGTCTCTAGTCCACTCTGCCTTCTCTCTGCTGGATCCCAGGGTAAATGGCTGCAAAAATACTATTATGCATTGGCTATTTAAGAATCACTCAGCATCTCCAGCCATCCCTCCCTGGAAGACAGAATTTCTGCTGCTTTTCACAGCTGTATGTTATCATGGTGCCTTTCCAACTCTGGTGCTGTTAGGCTGGGTAGCCCAGCTTGGGGATTAGGCCTAATACTTCTCAGGTGGAATAATCCAGTTGTTGAAATATCCTTCCAAAACTTCAGCTGCCCCCCATGGGAGCCCAGCCAACACTCTTAAGCCTAGTCCACACTCCCTGCTAGTCTTGGTGTGGTGAAATTATTTCTTCTGTCTGTCCTTGGTTAGAAGGCTTCTCTCCAGCTAGTGTTCAGTTGGTTGTTCAGGATGCTTTCTGTATAATTTAGTTGTAATCCCAGATTGGTCCTGGGAGGAGGTTAGTGTAGCTTCCACTTGTCCACTGTCTTGAATCTTCACTACAGATTTTTAAACCATTCATCTTCTGATGGGCACTTAGGCTGTTTCTATATCCTGGCTATTGTAAATAGCTCTGCTATGAATATATATTCTTTTGAATATATATAGGGGAACATATATTCTTTTGAATTGGTACTTCAGGATTCTTAGGGCATAATGCCAGCAGTGCAATCACTGGATCAAAAGGCAAGTTCATTTTTAATTTTTGAGAAAAATCCATACTGTTTTCCATGGTGTATGCATCAGTCTGTATTCCCACTAACAGTGCATTAGGGTTCTTTTTCTCCACATTCTCACCATCACTTGTTTGTTAATTGATTTTTGATAATCTTTCTGACAGGAATGTGATGATATCTCACTGTGGTTTTAATTTGCACCTCTTTGAATACTAGTGATGTTGAGCTTTTTTTTTTTTTTTCATATGTCTATGGGTCATCTGTACGTCCTCTTTGGAGAAGTATCTTCTCTGGTCCTTTGCACATTTTTAATTGGATTTTTTGTCATTCTCATGTTGACTAATATGAGTGTTTAATACATTTTGGAGATTAAATACTTGTCCAATGTATCATTGGTAAATATGTTCTCTCATACAGTCAGTTCCCTTTTCATTATGATGATGGTTCTTTTGTTGTGCAGAAGCTTTTTATTTTGATAACGTCCCATTTGTTTATTATTTCCTTTATGTCCCTTGCTCTAGGGAATATATCAATGAAAACGTTGCTGCATGAAATATCTGTGATTTTCCTGCCTATATTCTCCTCTAGTACTTTTATGGTGTAATGGTTTATATTTAAGTCTTTTATCCATCATGAGTTTATTGTTGTGTATGGTGTAAGTTGGTGGTAGAGTTTCTTTTTTCTTGCATATACCAGTCCAGTTCTCCCAACACCATTTATTGAAGAGACTATCTTTACTCCATTGTATTTTCTTGCCTCCTTTGTTAAATATTAATTGACCATGAAGTCATGGGTTTATTTCTGGGCTCTCTTTTCTGTTTCATTGATCTATGTGTCTTTTTTTATGCCAGTACCAGACTATTTTGATTACAGTGGACGTCTAGTCTAGTTTGATATCAGATATTGTGATCCCTCCAACTATGTTCTTCTTTCTCAAGATTTCTGGGGCCATTTGGGGTCTTTTTGTTTCCATATAGATTTTTTAAATATTTGTTTTAGAACTGTGAAATATACCAATAGTATTTCAATAGGAATTGCATTAAATCTATAGATTGCTGTGGGTAGTATGGACATTTTAATGATGTCAATTCTTCCAATCCATGAACACAGTATATGCTTCCACTTATTTCTATCTTCCTCAATTTTTTTTCTTCAGGTATTTTACCTCCTTGGTTAAATTTATTCCTAAGGTACTTCACATTTTTGTTGCAAGAGTAAATGGGATTGTTTTCTTAGTTTCTTTTTCTGATAGCTCATTATTGTTGTATAAAAATGTCATCAATTTCTGAATATTAACTTTGCATCCTGCTAATTTGCTGGATGAGTTTATTAGGTCTGTAGTTTTTTTGGTGGGGCCTTTGGAGCTTTTTATATAAAATGTCTCATCTTCTGCAAATAATGACAGTTTTACTTCCTCTATTTCTATTTGGATGTCTTTTATTTCTTCTTCTCTGATTGCTGTGGCTAGGGCTTCCATTACTGTATTTACCAAGAATCATGAAAGAAGACACCACTCTCTTCTCCCTGAGCTTAAGGGAAACAGTTAGAGTTTTTGCCCATTGAGTATAATGTTGGCAGTAGGTTTTTCATATATGAACTTTATTATGTTGTGCTGTGCTCCCTCTATTCCCACTATGCTGAATGGTTTTTATCATGAATGGGTGTGGATTTTTCAAATGCTTTCCCTGCATCTATTGATATGATCATATGATTTTGCTTTCATTTGGTTTATGTGATGAATCACTTTTATTGATTGGTGAATACTGTACCATCCCTGCATTTCTGAAATAAATCCCAGTTGAACATGGTGTATGTTCTTTTTAATGTATTGCTGGATCCAGTTTGCTAATATTTTGTTGAGTAATTTAGCATCTATGTTCATCAGAGATATTGGCCTGTAATTTTTTCTTTGTTGTGTCATTACTTGGGTTTGGAACTAGGATAATACTAGCCTCATAGAAAAAGTTTGAAAGTGTTCCCTCTTCTTGATTTTTTTTTGAAATGTTTGAGAAGGATAGGTATTATTTCCTTTGAATGTTTGGTAAAATTTGCCTATGAAGACATCTGGTCCAGGGTGTTTCTGTTTTCTCTTTTCTTTTCTTTTCTTCCTCTTTTTTTCTTTGTGCTAGAAGTTTATTTATTTTTTATTATTATTGCTTCAGTTATGTTGGTTATCAGTCTATTCAGGTTTTCTCCTTCTTCCTGACTCAGTTTGGAAGATTGTATGTTTTTAGAAATATACCATTTTGCCCAGGCTGTTCAATATCTTGGTATATAGTTGTTCATAGTAATTTGTTACAATCCTTTGTATTTTTGTGGTTTCTGTTATTTCTCCCCTTTAATCTCACTTTATTTATTTGAGCCCTCTTTCTTTTTCTTGATGAGTCCAGTTAGAGGTTTTATAATTATGTGTATCTTTTCAAAGAATCAGGTCCTGGATTCATTGAGTCTTTAAATTGTTTTTTTTAGTCTCTATGTCATTTATTTCTGCTCTGATCTTGATTGTTTCCTTCCTTCTGCTTACTCTGGCCTTTGTTGTTATTGTTTTTCTAGTTCTTTTAGATGTAGGGTTATGTTGCTCCTGTCAGATTTTTCTATCTTCTTACAGAGACCTGTAATGCTATGAACTTCCCTCTCTGGACTGCTTTTGCTGTGTCCTATAGGTTTTGGATTGTCATGCATTCATTTTCATTTCTTTCCAAGTACTTTTTTATTTCTTTCTTGATCTCATTTTTAACCCATTCTTATTTAATAACATGTTATTTAGCCTTAGGTATTTGTTTTGGTGTTTTTTCTTGAGGTTTATTTCTAGTTTCAAGACATTTTGATCCTAGAAAATTCTTGATATGATTTTTTTTTTATTGTAAGGTTTATTTTGTGTCCTACCATGTGATCTATATTTGAGAATGATCCATGTGAATTTGAGAAGAATATGTATTCTCCTTCTTTAGGCTAAAATGTTCTGTAATTATCAATTACATTCATTTGACCTAGTGTGTCATTTAATGCTGTTATATTCTTGTTGAGTTTTTGGACTGAGATATCTGTCCAGTGTTGACAGTGAACTGAAAATCTGCTATAATAACTCAATTCCTATCTAACTCTTTCTTTAAATCACCCCAAGATTTTCTTTATATATTTAGGTGCTCCTATATTGGGTGCATATATGTTTACAGGGGGTTTATCCTCTTGTTGGACTGACCGTTGAAGTATTATGTAGTTCCTCTTTTGTCTCTTGTTCTGGTCTTTGTTTTGAAATCTATTTTCTCAGCTAGAAATATTGTTACTGTTTTGTTGTTGTTGTTGTTGTTTGTCTTCACTTGCTTGGAATATTTTTTTCATCCTTTTAGTTTAACCTGTGTGTATCTTTTGTTCTGAGGTTAGTCTTTTATATACAGCATATATCTGGGTCGTGTTTTCTTACCCATTCAGCTTCTCTATGTCTTTTGATTGGAGAACTTAATCCATTTACATGTAAGGTTATTATTGATAGGTACATAGTCATTGCTATTTTTCCTCTTTGTTCCTGTATTCCTCTCTCTCTGTTTCTTTTTCTTCTTAAAACAGCCCCTTTAACATCTCTTGCAATGCTAGTTTGGTGGAAATGTACTCCTTTAGCCTTTTTTTTTCTTTTGTTCTGGAAGTCTTTCATTTCACTTTCCATTTTAAATGAGAACTTTGCTGGATAGAATAGCTTTTGTTGCAGATATTTGCATTTCATTAGTTGGAATATTTCATGCCAGTCCCTTCTGGTCTGTAGTGTTTCTGTTGAGAAATAAGCCGACAGCCTAATTAGATCTCCCTTCTAAGTAACTATTTCTGCCTTGCTGCCTTTAAGATTCTCTTTGCTTTTAAATGTGCCATTTTGCTGTAATGTGTCTCGGTGTGAGCCTCTGTGTTCATCTTAATTGGGACTTTCTGTGCTTCTTGGACTTTCATGGCTTTTCCCTTCATCAAGTTAGGAAAGCTTTCTGTCATTATTTCTTCACGCAGGTTTCTATTCCTTGCTCCCTTTTCTCTTCTGGTATCCCTATGATGTGAATACTGTTACTTTTCATGGTGTTCCAAAGCTCTCTTAAACTATTCTCATTCTTATTAAGTAATTTTTCATTTTGTCACTCTGACTTGGTGTTTTTTTCTACCTTGTCTTTCAAATCATTAATTCGGTCCTCTGCATTGTCTACCCCCTTTTTATTCCTTATAGTGTAGTCTTCATTTCAGAATTTCAGGTATGACATTCTACATTTCCAAATGGTTCTTTTTTCATTATTTTTATGCCCTTTATCATGGTGATATAGTTCTCATTAAGCTTGTTGGGCATCCTTTAACCATTACTTTGAACAATATGTCTGAGAATTTGTTTGCCTCAATTTCCTTTACCTCTTTTTCTGGGGATTACTCCTTTTTTGTTTGAATCTTGTTTATTTGTCTCCCCCTTTTTAGGTGACTCTTTTTGTTTGTTTCTATGTATTAGGTTAGATCTGATTTGACTCTCTGTCATGTTGGAGCCTTATGTGGTAGGAATTCTGTGGGACCCAGTGGTGCAGTATCTTTGATCCCTTAATCTGGATGCTCTAGGAATGTCTTTTGTGTGGATTATGTGGCTCTCCTGTTGTATTTGGGTCCTGAATATTTTTGACCCATTGGATGGTGGTATATCCCCTATGGCTGGCTGGCTAAGACACTCAACTGCCACTATATCTTGTAAACTGTTGTATAGGTGCTAAGAGAAAAAATCAAAACAACATAAAATCCAAAACCAAAACCAAAACAAGCAAACACTCACAAACAACATCAATATCAATGATAGAAGATCAAAGAATAATAATAGTGCAAAGAGAAATGGAATAGTAGAGAAAGGGGAAAAAAGAAAAAGAATAAGAGAAGACCAAAGGAAAGAAAAGTGATTATGACAAGAGAAAAGGGAAGAGAACTAATATGAACAATAAATTGAAAGAGGAAAACAGGAAAAAGGGGACAAAGAAAGGAAAAGAATAACAAAAATAAGAAAAGAAAAAGGAAAGGAACAATGGGGTAATCAGAGGTAAGAGTAAAACAAGAAATAGAAAAAACAGAGCAACAAATATAGAAGAAAATAAAAACAATAAAAAGACTATGGAAAAGAAAAAATAACAAAAGTAATGGAAAAGAAGAAAGTAGAACTCATCTCAGTGGAATTTAGTGCTTGCCTGCAGTGCTCTCCCTTTGGGTACAGCTCTGATGTTGAATGAGGTTGGTGTAAGCCAATGTCAGGTGCTGTCCACATCTACCTCTCAGCAGCCTGTTTGAAGCTACAAGTGATCCACAGTTTGTGGCTGATTCCACAGGGATTGGCTGCAAAGTTGGGTTTTCTCAACACTGGGTCTAGGATTGTGTCAGCAAATGTCCCAAGTCACTGTAGGATCTACCTCTGCCTGTCTCTGCCTGTTGGTCTACTGTCAGTCTTATGCTAGTTGTAGACTGACTGTTTCTGAGAGTGTTTCTGGTGAATCGTGGAAGGGAAAATGGGACTCCTGGATCTCCCATGGCAGATACCTTTCAAGCTTCAGGCAACATGGTGGTTTCTTGCCCCTGAGCCACTAGTCTGAGTCTGTCCAGGATTATTTCCCTGTACTCTGTAGGGCAGGGTCCCTAGTAGGCTAATGGGTAGGATCTCCAAAGCCCAGAGTTTGGGTCTACCAGAAACCAGGTGGGTGTTTCTGTGCCCCCTCCCCATGAGGGGTAAGCACCAGTCTGTTTCCCAGGGAAGTGTATGGTATGGCTGTGTCCTACAGCCCTAAGTCTGTGTATGTTGCTGTCTCCTCAGCAGAGATTAAGATGCAGGATGGGAGAAAAGAAAGAAGAAAAGAAAAAAACCCAGAGGAAAAACAAAACATAAAACAGAACAAAACAAAACAAAACAAAAAGATGCAGGGCCTGGTGAGCAGGATTTCAGAGGGTGGGGCAAGTGGTATCCCACAGGGTAAGGTAATTGTTTTTCACCTGAGAGAGGCTTGTTATTCTCAAAAAGGATAGCTACTGCAGAATCCAGGTATGTACCAGTACAGAAAACCCCACAGCCTCTTTGTACTTCCCACTCCAGACACTCCTCACAGGACCTCAGTCAGGCAGCCCTCCCTTTGCTGGGGTCCAAGATGAGTGGTTCTGAAAACACAACCTATCTTTTGGCCTGTTTTACAGTTAAAAAATAGTGGTTTTGTCTCCAGCGATTTCTGTCTCCCCAGCAGAGAAAAACCATGTGGCCTATCACCACCAGATGCTGCATGGTCAGCTGATCCCAGCATTGACACTATGGGCTTGGGAGCCCAGTTTGTGGTTTTGGCTTCTCTCCTTTCAAGGAGAAGCTCCCATAGGCATGTGGCCACCATGACCTGCTATGTGAATGGGGTCAGCCCCTACAATGACCTCACCCTTCGTACCGATCTTCAGGTGGTTTTGTCCATTACTGGGTTAGAAGTCTCTTTTTCAGGTAATCTTTGGTTTATTTGGGGTGACTATTCCCCTCTTTAGTTTTATTTCTGGTTTGGGCCTGGGAGAAGGTGCATGATATATCCTACTATTCTGCCATCTTGTGAACTTTCCTCCCTAAAATTGTTCCCTAGATAGTTCTAATGTGCAGCCAGGGTTGCAAATTGCTGCCATTTAGAGTGATAACCTGAATCATAAATGCATCTTATGCTTTTGAAGTATTTTCTGCTTGCATACTCTATACATTTAGGCAGATTGTTACTAAACAGATATCTAATTAGATAGAATAATTCAAAATGCATTTCATGAAGAGATTTGATTTCCCCCTGCACCAATTATAAGGATCCTGATCATAAAAGCATAGAGTGTTCTCCTGTCACTGAAGAAAAATAAAATGTAATTTTCTTTTAGTTGGAGAAAAATATAAAAGGAACATCATTTGGATTGGGCACATATGTTTCAGTTACTTCTCAATATAGCACAAATTTATTTTAATTTAATGGATTTTTTACAAATTTCCTGAAAAGCTTTTTCAGAACAAGGTTGTGAATTAGCAGCTCAGCATCCTACTGAAAAAGGCACTATGTAACAAGCTCCAACCTGTGATAATCAAATAATAATTGACAATTTGTAACTTCAAAAGTCATGTTCTTCAATATGGAACTGTGGAAGAAAACAGTTGCCAACAGTATTACTTCAGTGAGAGAAATTGATTAGTTTTTGAGACAACAAGGAATGTACCATCTTCTTTGTGGCCATTTTCCCTTGCCTTTGACATATTTGAGTAGCAGGCACTAGTCCAAGACATTTCTCCTTCTAGAGCTTCCTCTGCTGTATTCTACAATATGATGCACAACTTTGGGGACTCTGTATTTATTCAATTAGTAATGAAAACTAGGAAAGAAATGTGCTAACTTGAAAATGCCAGAGTGGGAGAAATCTGAGAATGTCCCATGTTTGGGGCATGTGATGTCTCAGGAGACAGTTTGTTCTGGGAAAAATCAACACAGTAATTGGTTCAATCACTTCTTTCATCATAGTGGTTTTCTAAAGAGGTACTAAGCCAAAGGATCTTTTAGCAAACAAAAAAATGCAATCTTGGGATTTGTTTAGGACCCAAAATTCTTATTCCTTTCTGAGTAATATTTTAAGATTTGTGTCCAAATATAAGGTTTTTATGTATATAAGAATTCATTGTATCTGTTTTATAAAACTTTAATTTTTTGAAGAGAATTCCTTTCACTCTCAAGAATTATATTACCCATCACAGTTATTGTTTCTCGATTCCACCTCACAGTGAGTTCTCCTTTTTTATAACCAATCATAACTTTGTCTCCATCATATTTTATAAACATCTGTGGAATTCTCTAGTCTATAAATATCTTCAATTTCTAATAAGAATCTAGGTTCCCTGAGAACAAGGCACCTCAAGGGCAATGTGCTTTATAGTATTGAATCCATCACTGGGTCTTAGATGCATAGTAGACACTTTAAACATATGGCAGCTCTGCTGGGGAAATCTGTATGTTTTCACCCACTCTATTTACACAATTTTTAAAACTCTGGATCAACTTACCTTCAAAACTTAGCTCTGCTACAAACTACCTAGGTACCTTGGGTAAATTTCTGGGCTTGTGTCTCAGTTTCACCTCCTGTAAAAAGGGGATAATTATTGTACCTACTTCATAAATTTGTTTTGGGAAAATAAAGCTATATAAAATGATAATAAACTTAGAACAGAGCTGAGCACATGTTAAAGAGTCAGTAAGTGTTAACCTGCATGAAGAGATTTGATTTCAGGGATATTGTAGAACACTTTGTCACTGAATGTCTTCTGCATTTACCTGATTTGCTATCTGAAATGAAAGTTACTTTATTTTCTTCTTTTTCTGAGTATCAATAGCAATAAATGTGTGTTGAAAAACACCTAAATGTTTGTGCCCTCACCCTCCCCAAAGGCCTGTTTAAGCCTGTTGTTTGGGGTGGTCTTGCCAATGACACTAACTAAAGATTCATGTGGCTTGAGTGCTCAGCACTTTTCCTGTGACTTGGTGAGGCCATTGGAAAAAAAGAGAGAGCTTAGTTTATGTGTAGAGGAAATGGGGACATGCAGAGCAGGAAATGGTACCTAGCATCAAATGAAATCAAAACTTTATGAAGAAGCAGGTGCCTGGGAGAAGGGAGGGCATGAGAAGGAATGTGAAATGCTGGCCCTGTGTTAGGTTCCTCATAAACATACATTAATTGTAGAAACAATTTAATGTACCAGTAAAGTACTTAATTTAGGGTGAGAACACTAAGTGCAAATACACCCCCCCAAAAAAAATCAGAATCCCAGCAGGGGCAGATGTGATATTATCCTCAAATTAAGATGATTTGAGGAGAAGGCATTAACAGCCACATTGACAAAATTGTAAACAAGGTGTTTCTTTGTCTACCAGGTTAGAGAAGTCTCTGGCTATCACAGTGTCATTTAAGCCCCCTCCTGCTGAGATCAGTTAATTATAGTTAGCGAGTGAGTGATGGAGCCTATCACATGACAAGGAAGTCCATATCTGCTTCAGTTTCTCCCCTGTAAGGCACTTGGATGATTCAGAAAGAAAATGTGGGAAGGATCTTGAGGTTTCTAAAGACAGACCTTTGATAGTGGTCCAATGGCTCAGTAAACTCTTTTCTTTTGGAGTTTATTTTTATCAAGGACCAATTGAGTCTATAATGCATACATCTATTTATTCACTACTACATTCAACTAACACTTCAATTATTTTGTTTGAACAAAAGGAATGAGGCTTTTTTCTCATCCTCAAGAATTCACAATCTTACTGAGGTGACATATTACAAAACAGCAATTTATGGACAAAACAACCTTGTGACTTCGTAGGAAAAAGGCTGAAATTGGGGAAGACAACTGCACAATCCTGTCTTTACCAACATAACATTTTCACCCTCGTTTATTTTTATTTCGCTAGGTGAGAGCAGTGGTTAGGAGATGGATGATGGAGACATCTTGGAGGGATTAACAATAACCTAGGAAGCAGAATGGCATAGAGGAGGACTTAACTCTTGAGCCTAATCCGACCTGGTAGTGCTTCCTGGATGATAAACAACAGTAAATTAAACTTGGAAAAGCTATTCCACTGAAAAATATGGGCAATAATAGCTTCTCTTCAAGGTTACCAAAACAGCTGTTACACACCTTAGTGATGTGCTGTGTTGCAGGTTCCACAAAGGAAATGGCTGCATTTCCTTTTCACTATGACCAAGTACGCAGCACATCAGAGCTGTATCTTGCATGGATTGAAATTGAATTTACTAAACTCGGTAAGTAACTATCACATAGTAGACCCTTAAATAAATACATATTTGATTATTTTATTTTGTGATTATTTAGCTCACTTCCAGTTCTAAAATTATGTAATTTATTGATAGGATTCCAATGAAAATTAACAATAAAGGGAATGTCTTCTTTATTTGCCAATTTATCATTATTGGCATCTGTTGTGTTAGTAGGTCAGGCTCCAGAGATAAAAATAGTTGTCTCTTTATGAGAATAAAGTGTGAAAGAAGTAGGCAGAGGAGAGGAGAAGATGTGAAGGATTTAAGATCCTTAGAAATGAACCCTGTGGTACATAAGTCTGATGATCTTGGAGCAGTCCTAGGATTTTTTTGTCCTTAGACAGTTTCATAAGTGGGATCCTTTCGGTAGCCAACCCTGAGCCAAGGATCTAGCCATGAGTGTTTTTTTAAGGGTGTGCTACCAAGAGAAACTGGTATTGTGATAAGGCAGGATAGGAAAGGTATGCAATTGAAGTGAAACCCCAGCCTTGGAATGACCTGGTGGGAACTCTGGGGCATAAATTATATTTCAGTGATTTACCTATCCCATCACAAAGCTAGAGGTTTGGGGTGTTGTACTTTTACTCCAGTCAGTTACTGGCTAAGTACCCCCAAAGCACAGGACTATAAATTTCCAGGCAATTCCACCAGCTCAAAAGCAGTCCTATGGAAAATAGTACAAGTGTGAACCAGTAAGCAGAACAGCATAAGGAACTGGAGGGCTGGGTGTACAGGACCATTAAGGGACCCAGAGAGATACAAGTGCCTCACCAACAGTGTCTGATGCTGAGGCAGCAATAGAAGAGGGATTCCTTGGATAGAAGCCCTGAAAGCCCAGTTACCAACACTGAGTCTTCATTTCCAATGATTCATCTGGGAAAAGGCACTAAACATTTTATGCTGGTACATCTCCACTTGGTCTAATCCTCTTGTTCTAATTCAGTCCTGTTAAATTATGTAGCATGGGCACAAGGGCTGCTAGAGCAGCCTCAAGGGGATCCTGTGACTCTTGCAGCACAGCTAATGTATCCAGAACTTAAGATAAGGAGTGAAGACAAAGTTAACCCTTAAAGTGGCAGTTTGAATTTAAAAGTAAACTTCAAATGTCAATTTGCATTTCAATTTTTAAGCAACAAAAGTAGAAAGACAATCCAAATTCTGGGTAGATATTTTTTGTGATGGCTGAATATGATTTCTCTATTAGAGCAGGTGGTCCCTACTAAGTGACCAGAAAAAAAATAGTTTTTCTGTAGCAGCTTGTTTGCTCATATTACAAAAGAGCTATAATTGCATAATGCACCATGTCATACTAAGTGATGAAAAGCAAAATCTAATGTGTGGTTTATTTGCCACAGGTGGACAGGTATTTAAGATCTGCCCTTTATATGCTATCATTTCAGACTGTGTCTAATGTGTATCTCTGTCATATTTTCCCATCTAGAATCATTTACTGTCAGTCTTCACCACTTTGTGGAATAATTATTTCTTTCCATTAGAGACCATTAATATAATTTAGCTACCATGTTCTAACTCTAACAATGCTAAGGGCAGAAAATGAGCCCTTGCTTAACCCCTTTGTTACTTGAGACATATTTCTATTAGTGCATTTATCATATTAGAATAAAATTTTCCTGTTATACTTTTGCTTCCCACGGATTCACAAGCCCTTTAATAACAGGAGCCATGTTTTATACAAATCTATATCCTTTTGTATTACCTCAAAGAGCACATGCTTAATAGAGTTGTGAGCTGCACAAGTGGTCACTGGTGTGGTGCTTGGTTCATGCCAATTGACCAGCCTAACTCAGACACTGATGATGGTTGCCATTTCGGCAAGGTTATTCCTACAGCTGTAAACCAACCTTGAATTACTTTGGTGTATAACAGAATAAGTATGTATTTCATTAACTGAAGAAATCACAGATATTCCCTCTTTATGTATAAGATGACATACAATCATCCATTCTTAAAAAAAGAAGAGGGATATACATGAGTAAACATATGAAAAATGCTCAATGTCACTAATCATCAGAAAGATGTAAATTAAAACCGCAATGAGATATCACCTCATACCTGCCAAAATGGCTATGATCAATAAATCAACAAACAACAGGTGCTGGTGAGGATGTAAATAAAAGGGAGAGCTAGTGCACTTTTCATGGGAATACAGACTGGTGCAGCATTCCCACTAAAGAGTATAGTGGAAAACAGTATGTTTTTTCCTCAAAAAATTAAAAATGAAATGCCTTTAAACCCAGTTATCCCACTTCTAGGAATATATCCGAAGTATCCCAAACACCACTTCAGAAGATTATATGCACACCTATGTTCAGAGCAGCATTATTTATAATATCCAATATATGGAAACAGACCAAGTGCCCATCAGCAGATGAGTAGATTAAAAAAAACTGTGGTAGATGAATGGATAAACCAGCTATGGTACATTTTACACAATGGAATACTACTCATTCATAAAAAAGAAGAAACCTTTACCCTTTGAACAGCATTGATGGACCTGGAGAACAGTATGCTAAGTGAAATAAGTCAGTCACAGAAAGATAATCATCATATGTTCCACTCATGTGTGGAATCCAGTGGACAAACTCAACTAACAAAAAATGGAGGCAGACTCATGAAGAGCAGGTTGACAGCTCTAGGGGACAGGAAAGGTTGGGTAGTAGAGGATTGAGCATAAGAGAAAAAAAGAGAAAAAACTCATGGACACAGACAACAGTGTGGTGATTTCAGTGGGGATGGGAGTGGGTGAAGATGGAAGAGAGTGTAGTGGGGATAAATGGAAATAAAAATACAACTAAAAAGATTTTAAAAAAGAAAAAAAGAAGTGGAAAGAGCAAGCAAAAAAAAAACAAAGCTGTGATACATTTATACAATGGAATACTACATGCCCATACAAAAGAAGGAACTCTTATCTTTAACAAAAACATGGGTAGATCTAGAGATTATTGTGCTAAATGAAATAAACCAGTAAGAGAAAGACAAATACTATATGATCTAACTTGTATATGGAGTCTAATGAACAAAATAAACTGATGAACAGAATAGAAACAGAGGCATCGATACATGGAACAGACTGACATCTTCCAGAGGTCATTGGATAAAAGAAGGTGAGAAGGGAATTGGATGAAAGAAGGTGAAGGGACTAGCCAAAGAACGTATATGTAGGACACATAGACACTGATAATAGTGTGGTGATGGTCAAAGAGAAGGGGCAGTGGGGACTGGTTGTGATGGACAGAGGAGGAAAAAAATAAAGACATCTGTAATAGCATCAACAATACAAAATAAAGTTAAAAACAGAACTATAATAGAAAGGAAATATGTTAATTATGGTTATCACTAGGTTAAAGAGTAAGATGAATCTCATTTTAATTATACCAGTCAACAATCTTCAACATTTCTAACAAGAAAATACCAAAGATGCAGTAAAATATCCAAAAAAGACATGTGGATAAAACAACTGTGGGACATTTTCACAATGGAATACTACTTAACCATAAGAAAGAAGAAATCTTATCCTTTACAACAGTATGGATGGACCTGGACAACATTATGTAAGTGAAATAAGCCAGACAGAGAAAGACAAATACCATATGATTTCACTCATATGTGGACTCTAATGAACAAACTGAGCTAACAAGCAAAACAGAGAAAGACTTGTAGATGGAGAGCAGATGATAACTAGTAGGGCTGGGGCAGAGGTTAGGGGGTGGAGGAATTAAGCAAAAAGGAAAAAGAATTCATGGACATGGACAACAGTAAGGTGACTGCTGTGGGAGAGGGGAATAAGGGGACTAAGTGGTAATGGAAAATATCATAAAGATTAAACTAAAAAAGAAATAATAATAATAGTAATATTAATATATTCACAATAATAAATAACCTAACACTATTTTTTTCTTTTTTTATTGTTGTTCAAGTATAGATAACTTCATTTTCCAGCCACAACTTTCTCTTCCTCACCCACACCCACCTCCTACCCTCAATCCTACTACACCGTTGGCTTTGCAAATGGGTCCTTTATACATGTTCCTTGATGACCCTTCCCCTTCTAGCCCCCATTATCCCCCTACACCCTCCACTCTGGTTACTGTTAGTTTGTTCTTTATTTCAATGTCTCTGGTTCTGTTTTGCTTGTTTGTTTTGTTGATTAAGTTCCACTTACAGGTGAGATCACATGGTATTTGTCTTTCACTGCCTTGCTTACTTCACTTAGCATAATGCTCTCCGGTTCCATCCATGCAGAGTCACTCTTGACAGAAAAATCTTCTAAGTATTAGAATGTAGATTTTAATTAAAAGTATTCTTTCTTCCATTCTTTCCCAAATTAAGCCACTTTTTTGTTGCAAAACACTGAGAGAAATGTAGCCAAGTGAATGAATAAGGCATGAACTCCAGAGAATGCAGCCCTCATGCTGAGCATGTAATGAAATCTATTTCTCTTTGATAATTTCAATTAAAAGAAGTTAAGAATTGGGAGTGTAACATTAATTATTTTTTTTATTTATTTATGCTTTTCCAGGCAGGAAAAGTAAGCATGAGCTTCTGTCAGGCTTTCCCATGGTTTTCTTTGGTGTCGGTCCCCTGGAATGGATGGGTAGGAATATTTGAGGGAAGAGGACTAAGCTTGAAAATGAAAGGGTGAAAGCCCTTTGTTTCTGTTAGATACTGTTTTTAAGAAAAAAGGCAAAATATAGAGACAAAACAACAATAATTCTACTTTGCTCCCAAAAGTAGGTCAGAATTCTGGCTAGGCTCAGGTAATTTTCTTCTCCAGATGCCATTGACTGGGATTACTTGATTGTGTTCAGCTGGTCTGATCTGAAATGTCAAAGTGGCTTTCAGTAACTTCTCTAGTACATTGGTACAGATAACCGGAAAACTGGGCTATTCTGGTATTTTTCCGTGTCCATGTAACCTCAAGGTCTCTTTGTGTGACCTCCACAGGAATACAGTCGGGCTTATGAGACAGCACAGGCTCCAAGAGCAAGTGTTCAAATAGTTGGGAAATGGAAAGTGCCAGTTTTTTAAGGTCTGGCCTCAGAAAGTGGTGCACTGACACCTCTGCCATTATCTCTTAACCAAAGCATCCACAGAAACACTCAGCATCCAAGAAATATTTAGATACTAATAGAGGGGCATAGGCTCCACCTATTAATGAAAAGAGTTATCAAAGATGTGTGGCTGTTGTTAATGCAACATATTCTCCTAAACTGATGCATCAAAAATCCTGGCCCCTTCTAGAATATGGCTGAGGTTGTTAATTTACATTTACATGAGATAATCTAGCAGGTTAGAGTCAAGGTTTGATATTTGACCCTATTTGTTCCATGGACATCTTTTAAAATCCTTAACTGTAAAAAATGATTAGATATTGTATATCAAGTCTATGATAAAAATATAATTCCTATTTTTAAATATAAACAAAACTAAATGTCACCTTGTTTGAGATAATTCATCAAAAGTTCTGAAGAAAATTTCTACCCAGCTTATCTTGAAAGGAAATAATAAAAGGTGAATTATTTCATTATCTACTTAACATACAGTAACTGAGTTGTTGTTTTTTTTTTCTCTCTAATGTGCCAGGCATGGTTTTAGGTTTTGGAGATCTACTATTCAATATCATTAAAATTCCTGCCTTCATGAGCTTACTCTAATGAGAAAGACTGATAATAAGTAAATAAATATATAGACATGGTTTCAGGTAAAGTGAAGAAAAATAGTAAAGTAAGGGCAGAAAATCCTTTTTTTTAGATGGCAAAGGAGACTGTCCTGGAATGTGACATTCAAACAGGTATGTTAATGAAATGAGAGTGTGAATAGGAGAAAAGTTTTTTTTTTCTTCAATTTGAAAAAAACAAGAAACACAAAATACCTGAAGTAGAAATAAGCTTCAACTGTTTGAGCGGCACAAAGTGATTGAGGCAAAGTCAGAAAATTAGGCAACTATTAGTTGTAAAATGCCACATAACAAATCAGCCCAAAATTGTTACTTAAAACAATAATGATCGTATATTAGCTCTCATGAATTCTGTTAGTCAAGGATTTATGAGTGCTTGACTGTATGGTTCTGTCTCAGAGTCTCCCATGATGTTGAATCAGAGGTTATTCAGGGCCTCCATCAGCTGAAGGCTTGACCAGGGCTGGAGGACCCAGTTCCAAATAGGGTCACTCACATGAAGAGCAAGTTTGTGCTAGCTGCTGACGGGGGGCCTCCAGTCCTCAGAACATGGTAGCTGAGTTGTAAAGGTAAGGACAGAGGGAGGAAGGGAGAGAGACAGGGAGAAAAGGTGGGAGGGAAAAAGGGAGAGATAGAGAGAGATCTAGGAGGGAGTCATGTCTTTCATATGATATAGCCTCAAAACTCTCACAAAATATCAGCTCTATTGTACTCTACTGGTCAAAACCTAAGTTAAAAGTGTGACAAAAGAGATAAATATATAGGTTAGACTATCTTTTGGAAATACAGCTTGCTCCAGGTAGCTAGAAAATTCAAGGTCTGTGGGTCACAGGAAGAAATCAGAGTTTTAGTGTAAGTGCAATAAGAATCCTTCCTTGAAGGTTCCAGTATGGAGATGACATAATGAGATTTATACTTTTATAATTTCACTTCAGATGATATAGGCAAAATTGACTGTAAATTAGGAAGATAAGAGGCTCTGATGCTGTCCAGGAAAGAAAATATGATGAATCAGTCTGGGTTATAACTGTGGATGTGGCAAGAAGTTTCAAATTTGGGAGATGTTTTGAAGTTTGTGTCTTGAAGAAGCCTGGACAGAGAACTGACTTAGAGGTAGTGTGGGCATTAAAATTTCCATGTAGAGCATGTCCAGTTTAGTACCTGTTGTTAGGATGAGTTCAAGGAGTTCTAGGAATAGGCAATGCGTTGGGCAGTGGAAAGGTCTTTGGTGACTCTGATGAAACCTTGAAGATCTGTTTGAATAGGTTAAAGAGAGAATAGACAAAGAGAGGAGACAAAAGTCATGACATAATCTCATTAAAAAATAAGACTTAATGAAGAAAACTATAGAGTTTTATTGAAGACCAAAAACAGTGAAGAAAAAAAAAGATATAATCAACATGCTATACTTTGAGGCCAAAGGGTGGATCAATAATTTTTTAAAAAACCAATGATATTAACTCACCTATATTAGCAGTCTGTCTATACTCTGTACACCAGAAGAGTCATCACATTGCATTATTACTGAAGAGGATTACAAATAGGAAGAACTTGCTACTATACTTAGGAGTAGTTAAAAGAACTAAAAATAAATATATGCTTTCCAATCTCCAAATCTGAAATCCTAAGGGTGCCTGTGCATGCACACACAGGTAGACATGGAAATCATGTTTCCTGGTTTTTTACTCTGTAAAAGGTGATTGAATACAAGATCTATGCCGTACCGTAAAATCAAGTGTAGAGCCTGGGAAGCTGGGATGACTTTCCAGCATATTCATTCTCTTTTAGCTTTATTATGGAAGTTTAGAAGGCCCCCACTGTAGTGTGCTCTGCTTCTCAGTTGTATATTGGTTACAGTTACCATTTAATTGGTTGTTATTCTTAAGTTTATAATGAACATAGACTCCCACACCCAGATCTTGACACTTTTATATTCATTGAGCATTTATTATGTTCCAGTAGCTGCTAAGTGTTAGTAGTCAACATTGATGTTGCAGACAGATTGTGTCATGCAAACAAGGAATTGGCAAAGACCTCAAGGTGGGAGAAAATGAAGTCTAGGATTAATTATTGGATACAGGGAAGGGTCTTGTCTTCTATGTACATGTAGAAGGGTCCTGTGTTCTATGATCCTTTCAATTAGTTGTGGAGAGGTATGACCTGAGTGAGGTGAATGACTGAGAGAGGTTGCTCTAGGGCTAATGCAGAAAGTGCATGAATGTCCAGAAGTTCCCCTTAATCACCAATGGGGAGTTGGGGTGGAGGAATTAGGGTCAGGCAGATGTGTGTTTACCACAGACCCAAACAACAGGTTTCTCTTTGTAGACACTGTACACTTGTGAGCCTAGAAGTTTCTCACCTGCTCATGACTGCTAGAACCATAGAGGTCCTTCATTTGTAAGATTCTGGCCACTGGATTCCAGGAAACATTTCCCAAGGGCTAAACCATGCTGACTCATAATTGCAATCTTTACAAAGGGGCCCTACTGGAACCTCAACTCCTTGAGTACTTGTCTTACTAACCTCAGTGTTAATCGAAGAACAAAACTGGCCTTGTCCCTGTCAATGACTCTTGTCTCTGAGCTCTTCATCATCAACCAGGCCTCATAAACTGTGCTTCCCCAGAAGCTGAAGCATCAATAAAGGTTTATCTATCATACAAAAAGTTAATTTTTGTATGATAGAATTTGTAACAACAAATTCTGCTCCCACTTACTTTAGAATAACATTGACACTTTGAAATGGATAGGTAGCTAGTAAAATCAAACTTTTTGTTTCTAATGAAATTGGATTTCCTTAAGGTTTCATAAAATGTTCAAATGGTATACCTGTGCAGTTGTTGAAACTCTGTGCTGAGTTGCCTGGCATCAGGTTCCTCCAGGTGAGTGAATGATACTGTGGGTGCTATCTCGCAAAACTTCCTACCTTCTTGCTTATCTGGCAGACCTTCTAGGTGCTGGGAACCATGAAAGAGATTAGACACATAACAAGACATAGTGCCTGCTATGGATTGAACATTTGTACCCACCCAAAATGTGTACCTTAACCCTCAGTATAATAGAAAGACTTTTGGCAGGTAAGTAGGGTTAGGTGAGATCATGAGGTTGGAGCTCCCACGGTGTGATTAGTGTCCTTAAAAAAGGAGAAAGAGAGACCATGTGAGTACACAATAAGAAAGCTGCAGTCTGAAAAGCAGGAAGAAAGACCTCACCAGATCCTGACCATACTTTCACCTTAATCTTGGACTTCCAGCTTCCAGATCTATGAGAAATAACTCTCTGTTGTTTAAGCCACAAAGTCTGTGGTATTTTGTTATATCATCCTGAATTAACTAGGACAGAACACTTCTTCAAATATCTCATGGTTCCATGAAAATAGCAGCTTTTGATTTTAAATATTCACTTTAGGAAATTATATAGCATTCCAACCCAATAGAGGTGTTGTGATGACTAAGGGTCCAATGATGAAGTTAGTGTTGAACCACTTTTCTTAGTTTCTTCCCTTATTACAGAACACTTTTTTTGCAATGAATATTCAATAAACATTAGGCAGCTGCAGTAGTTTGGTTTAGTTGTAGTAGTATCAGCAGTAGCTGCCCTCTTCCCCAGGCAGGTGAGTATTGTTAGTAGCAGTCTTTAGATGTTCTGCATCTAAGACCTCCAAGGAAGGATGTCTACCAGTATGCTTTAGCCTGCCAATCCCACTGAATGCCTAAGTTAAGGGTAGCCAAATATTTGAGAGTTTCTAGAACTTACCAAGACAAGCAAATGAGCAAAATAGAACCAGAGGCATGAAAACAAGGAACAGACTGACAATGACAAGAGAGGGGGATAAGGGGGGAAAGAAAAGGAAGGGTCCAGTCAAGGAACAGGTATAAATGACCCATGAACACAGACAACAAGGCGGGAATTGACTGTGGGGGGGGGGGGAGTAGGGAGGAACAACTGGGGAAAATTGAGACAATTGTAATAGAATAATTTAAAAAAAGAATATAGAATATGTTATTGTGTCACACTGTCATGGTAAGATCTTCATGATAATTTTCTTTTTATAATATACAATTGAGTTTTTTATTGTTATTCTATTACAGTTGTCCCAATTTTCCCCCTTTTGCCCTTTTCTGCCAATCCCACCCCCTACTCCCACAGTCAATTCCCACACTGTTATCAATGTCCATGGATCATTCATACATGCTCTTTACTTGTCCCTTCCCCTACTTTCCAACATTATTCCCCTTCTCCCGTCCCTCTGGTCACTGTCAGTCTGTTCCATGTTTTCCATGCCTGTGGTTCTATTTTGTTAGTTTATTTTGTTCATTAGATTCCTCTTATAGGTGTGATCATATGGTATTTGTCTTTCATGGACAGGTTTATTTCACTTCACATAAGATTCTCCAGTTCCATCCATACCATTGCAAAAGGTAGGGGTTCCTTCTGTCTTTCTTCTGTGTAGTATTCCACTGTGTAAATGTACCACAGTTTTTTCATCCTCTCACTTACTGATGGGCACTTAGGCTGTTTCCAGCACTTGGCTATTGTAAATAGTGCTGCTATGAACATAGGGGTGCATAAATTCTTTTGGATTGGTGATTCAGGATTCTTAGGGTATATTCCCAGCAGTGAAATCACTGGGTCAAAAGGCAATTCCATTTTTAGTTTTTTGAGGAAATCCCATACTGTTTTCCACAATGACTGCACCAGTCTATATTCCCGCCAACAGTGCACTAGGGTTCCCTTTTCTCAGTATCCTCACCAGCACTTGTTTTTTGTTGATTTATTAATGATGGACATTCTGACCATTGTGAAGAGATATCTCACTGTGGCTTTTAATTTGCACCTCTCTGATGGCTAGTGATGTTGAGCATCTTTTAATATGTCTTTGGGCCGTCTGTATGGTCTCCTTGGAGAAGTGTGTATTCAGGTCTTTTGCCTATTTTTTAATTGGATAGCTTGTCTTCTTGGTGTTGAGTTGGATGAGTTCTTAATATATTTTGTAGATCAAACCTTTGTCCATTGTATCATTGACAAATATGTTCTTCTGTACCATCATTTCCCTTTTAATTTTGGTGATGGTTTCTTTAGCCATGCAGAAACTTTTTAGTTTGATATAGCCAATTTTGTTTATTTCTTCCTTTATTTCCTTTGTTCTAGGAGGTATATCAGTAAAAGGATTTCTACGTGGGATATTTGAAATTTTACTGCCTATGTTTTCATATAGGACCTTTATGGTTTCACCACCTAAGGGATCACAATACTTGATATTGAATTATACTACACGGCCACTGTAATCAAAAGTCTGGTACTGGCATAAAACAGACATATAGATTGATGGAACAGGATAGAGCATTTAGAAATAAATCCATGTCTTCACAGTCAATTAATATTTGACAAAGTGGGCATGAGCATATAGTGGAGTAAAAACAGCCTCTTCAATAAATGGTGTTGGGAGAACTGGACTGGTACAAGCAAAAAAACAAACAAACAAATGAAACTATACCACCAACTTACACAATATACCAGAATAAACTAAAAATCAAAATAGATAAAAGACTTAAATACAAGTTGTGACACCACTCATGATAATTTTTTTTTTAATTCAGTAGTACCATACTACTTGTGTTGGTGAAAAATGAGACTGACATTAAAGATGGCCATCGATTTTCCACCATTTCTCCCATTAAGGGATGGAATACAGGTCCCCTCTATCTAAATATGGCTGGCTCCAGTGATTTCCTTGACCACTTGAGTGCTTCCATGCAATAGAAGGAATATTCTAAAAGTTCTCTGGCTGGGTTATAAGAGCCTTGAAACTGCCATTGAGTTTCTTAGAATGCTTATTCTTGGATACCCAAGTCTCCATATAAGAAGTTCAACCCTTCTGCTGGAGAAATCAGAAGAGACCAGAGGATTATCTGAAGAAACTCAGCTGAACTTGGCCTCCTAGACATGTGCAGCAAGGTGGCAGGCATGGGAATAACCTTGGACCTTTCATACCAGCCAATCCATCATCTGAGTATCACTGAGTGCCCCAATCACTTTAATTGGAGCAGAAGAATATCTCAGCTGAGCTCTGTCTGAATTATTTGCTCATGCAATGATGAGACATAATAAATTATTTTAAGCCATAAGTTTTATTATGCATCTATAGATACATAGAACAAAATAAAGATAATGACTCTGTCTTGCATTAGTTCATTTATGTAGCTTAGACTCGGTCATTTGGATGGGATTTACAAATGGCACTTAAACATGATACCATAAATCAGAAGATGTTCTATTGCTAACTGCATACACTAAAGCATTGTTATGTACACTTCTTTGTTATTATGTGGCATCAGGACATTTTCCCCAAAACAAACCTGTCCTAAGAGAAATGATCTTATGAGAGGCTTTTTAAGTTCTGTGTCTACTCAAAATCAGGCAGCTGGATTTCTATCAGCTTTTGCCTTGTATAAGGTTGTCCTCACTAACCTGAAGACATTTTACATTATCACAACAGGAAAAAAAATTAAACTACTATATCTTTGTATTTTTTGTTTTAAAAACCCTTAAAATAGGAATAAATATAGAATAACTTTTGTGGTTTAATTTTGTTTTCATATGACTCTTGGAGTCAGATACTTTTACATTTGAGCTATTGTTAATGTCTGTTGCCTTGCGGTTTTACCATAGAATACTATCCAAGAAGATGGGAAGATCTTTATGCTCCAATAATGTCTAAAACTATCTCTAGTATACTTAGAAAGTATATCTTCCATCTAAGAATTTTTTTCTTTTTAAATTTATGTGAATTTTATGGAAAACAGTCTGTAGATTCAGGATTTATTTATAGTAGTAGTCCTTTAAATGGAAGATTTTTCACTAACTAAATTTCCTTGGCCCCCCAAAAGGTCAATTCTAGGGTCAGGGGATTTTCTTTATTTAGCTAAATGTCCACTTCTCATCTCTCATATGGAGGCTTTACAGGTTGCTGAAGAAATATGGAGCCCCATTTCTGTGCCAAAAGGAAACCCAGAGCATTTTTCTAAAGATAAATAACAAATCATTTTCTCACCATGTTTAAATTTTATGAAGTTTTCACAAGTCAATATGGCTCAAAGTTGTCTAGGAGTATCTGAAAAAAATTATCCCTTGGTTATTCTGAAAACCACAGTAAAACAACAGATTTTTGCCAGTGCTTATCAACTTCAACATGTAAGAAGGACTCTGAGACACTCAGTAGATGCTTTGGTATTCACAAAGAAAACTGAGTTTTCAAATAGTAGAAGGAGAAAACCCCTCACATTACAAGCCCTTTAAAAACTAATTTTATTTCTTCAAATGAAGAAATGTAGAATTATTAAGAGTGGAAGTCTAAAAAACTGAAACTCTATTTACTTCAAATGGAAAAAGAAAATAAAGTCCTGTCTGATTTATTAAAAATCAGATTTTTAGATGATTTTAAACATTTATAATAAGTAATATACTTATTATAAACTACAATAAAAATCAATTACAGAGTTTCTTGTTTTAAAACATACAGAGTAGATGTATTTGGCCCTATCCTGTCCAAGAAGCACAAATAAAATCCTAGACATTATATGTGAAACAAACATAAGAAGACCTGTAAATGTGAAGAGAGAACTGCAGACTGCCTGAGGACCTGGGACATTAGCCAAAGGAGTTATATAGTAATGATATTGTATTGAGTTTTCTTTTTCCCTTGTATATCCTGGGCAGAAGTTAGAAACCCGGAAGTACCAATCAGTGCAAATAACAGAAACCCAACAAAAGCCTGCCCTGTGTCCATTACAATGAATAGGTAAAGAAAATGTGGTACAGAAATGTAGATACATACAATGGAACACTATTAAGTCTTTAATAAAATCTTGACATGTGCTATGGCACAGATGAATATTAGGACATTATGCTAAATGAAATAAGCCAGTCTCAAAAACAACAATAACCACAATAACAAACCATCAAATACTGTATGATTCCACTTATATGAGGTACCTGGAGTAGTCAAACTCATACAGATAAAAAATTGAATGGTAGTTGCTAGAGGCTAGGGGGAGGGGTAATAAGGAGTTTTTTTAATGAATATAGAGTTTTCAGTTTTGCAAGATGAAAAGTACTAGATATTGATGGCACAACAATGTGAATATGTTAATATAATTAACATTATTTTTAAAAAATTTTATTGTTATTCAATTATAGTTCTCCCCATTTTCCCCCATTACTCTCTCCTGCCCTACCAACCCCCTACCTATAATTACATTATTAAACTGTACACTTAAAAATGGTTAAGATGTAGCACTTCCAGTTAAGATCAATGCATAGGTAGATACACTTTGCCTCCTTGCATAACCAAAAGAAGGGCACCAAGTTTAAAAACAAAAAACAACAAGAATTTCCAGAAAATCAAACTGTATGGAAACCTGACAACCAAGCAGTTAAAGAAAAAACATTCATCCAGACTGTTAGGAGGGGGTGAGGTGGGCAGGTGGGGTGGAGAGAATGCAAGGCAAGGTGGTAGCCGGAGGACTGGGTAGGTCAGTCCATGGTTGGTGGTCCCACATTTACATGCAGATAAACCAGGAGGAACAAGAGGAGAGCGAGACAGACCACATCCCAGAGTTCTAGCGACAGGAAGAGAAAGCCTCAAAACCTCAGGCTGTAAAAACCTGTGGGGGTTGTGGCAGAGGGAGAAACTCCCAACCTCACAGGAGTGTTTGCTGGAGAGACCCACAGCGTTCTAGAACATACACAAACCCACCCACCCAGGAATCAACACCGGAAGGCACAATTCACTTGTAGGTAGGGTGGGAAGTGACTGAAAGTGGGAACAGAGCAGAGCAAGCAGCATTGTTCCCTCTCTGACCTCTCCCCTACATACTGCACCAGAATGCAGTGACCTGACTTGCCACTCCCTGGTGAATAACTAAGGCTCTGCCCCTTACAACATAACATGTGTGCCAAGACAAAGAAATATGGTCTAAATGAAAAAACAGATCAAAACTCCAAAATAAAGAACTTAACAATGAAGTGATAGCCAATCAGTCAGATGCACAGTTCAAAATACTGGCAATCAGGGTGCTCACAGAAATAGTTGTGTATGGTTGAGATATGGAGGTAAAAGTAAAGACTATGCAAAGTGAAATAAAGCAAAATATACAGGAAACCAACAGTGAAGAGAAGGAATCGAGGACTCAAATCAACAATTTGGAGCAGAAGGAAGAAATAAACTTTCAACCAGGACAGAATGAAGAAACAAGAATTCAGAAAAATGAGGAGAGGCTTAAGAACCTCTGGGACAACTTTAAACATTCCAACATCTGAATCTTAGGGGTTCCAGAAGGAGAAGAGGAAGAGCAAGACATTGAAAACTTATTTGAAAAAATAATGAAGGAGAACTTCCTCAATCTGGCAAAGAAATAGATGTCCAGGAAGTCCAGAGAGTCCTGAAGAACTTGGACCCAAGGAAGCACACACCAAGGTACATCATAATTACATTAACCAAGATTAAAGTTAAGCAGAGAATCTTCAAAGCTGCAAGAGAGAAGGAGAGAGTTACCTACAAAGGAGTTCCCATAAGACTATCAACTGATTTCTCTAAAGAAAGCTTACAGGCAAGAAGGGGCTGGGAAGAAGTATTCAAAGCCATGAGAGGCAAGGATCTACATCCAGATTTACTTCATTCTGCAATGCAATCATTTAGAATGGAAGGGCAGGTATAGTGCTTCCCAGATAAGGTAAAGTTAGAGTAGTTCATCATCACCAAGCCTTTATTATATGAAATGTTAAAGGTATTTATTTAGAAAAAGAAGAAGATCAAAACTATGAACAGTAAAATGATGTCAAACTCACAACTATCAACAACTGAACCTAAAACAAAAAGAAAAACAAACCAAGCAAACAACTAGAACAGGAACAGAATCACAGAAATGGAGATCACATGGAGGGTTATGAGTTGGGAGGATGGAGAGTGGGGGAAAGGTACTGGGAACAAGTAGCATAAATGGTAGGTACAAAATAGACACGGGGAGGTTAAGAGTAATATAGGAAATGGAGAAGCCAAAGAACTTATATGTACGATCCATGGACATGAACTAAGGGGCAGGGAATTCAGGTGGGAGGTGGAGTGCAGGGCAGGGGGGAATAGAGGGGGAAAAAATGGGACAACTGTAATAGCATAATCAATAAAATATTCTTTAAAAATGGTTAAGATGCTAATTTTTATGTTACATTCATTCTACCCCAATTAAAATATTTTAAAGCTGGCTTTTTAGGTCAATAATCCAAAAAAGGACAAACTCTTCCCTTGAATCCCCACTGTGACACAACTGGGGTGGTAAAAAAAAAAAAGGCTGAATAGGGAGCTGGGATTTTCGCATTTGCCACAGGAAACCAAGCCCATCCCCTTGAAATGTCAGTGAAGAGTCTGGAATTCTACCCCCATTTTATAGGAATGCAGAAGTACAACCCCTTTCCCTGTAGGAGTATTATCAGATGAGATCAAGTAAACCAAAATGTATAAATAAGTTTCGGAGTCTCATAACATAATAACAAAATGTTCAGTCAAAATATTACAGAAACAAGACCCCTCCCCTGAGGTTTTTTTTTGTTTTTTTTTTTGTTTTTACTATGGTTCTTCTTTGCCTGCCACCATGTTAGAAACTATGGGTCTCAGTGACAGAGTTTGGTGAAAAGGAAAGAAACTATTCAAAAGTTACACAGGCTTAGAGTAATGGTGCAATGATGCCATTAAATCCCAAAGTCCATTTAGGACACACACACACACACACACACACACACACACACACACACAGGAGTCCTACATCCCTTTGCCAAACCAGGCCAGTCCAGGCTACCGTATCTCAGGAAAATAAAATAGAAGCTCATAGCTTGGCTAGGTTCCCATTCTTAATCCAAAACCTCATCCTCATGGTGAGCCAGGAGACCCTTTTACATCCTTTCAAACTACTCAGAGAGAGAGTGCTCTGCATGGCCACTACATCTTGCTTTCCTGCTTCATAAGCTGCGTGGTCAAGGAAACCCCCTCTCTGCTCCCAAAACTGTATGGTCAAGCTCTGCAGTTTCATCTGTGTGTATATATACATACACACACACACAAACACGTGTGTGTATATACAAAGTTAAAATAACTTTGAAATAGAAGATAAAATGAATCAGTTTACCTTATTTTGAGAATCATTATTTAGCTATAATAATATGAACCATGTAATATTGATGAAAAGATTAAAATATATACAAATGGAAAAGAAAAGAGAAAAGAAAGTTACCCGTTTCACATTATATACAAAAATTAACTCAAAATAAGTCACAGAACTATAGCTTTTGTAGAAAAAACTATAAAACTTTAAAAAAATCTGGATCTAGAGCTAGGCAAAGGCTTCTTATATTTGACACCAAAAGCACAATTCATAAAAGTAAAAATTGACGCTGTACATTGGATTTTGTAAAAATTAAAAACACCATTTAGAAAGAACTTGTTAAAAGAATGAGAAGTTAGGCTGATTGAGAGAGAATATTTGCAAACCACATAGTTAAGAATGTACTAATATCTATCATACCAAAAAAAAAACCCTCTCAGAATTTAATAGTAAAATAGCACATAATCCAATTAGAAAATAGACAAAAGACATGACAAATTATTAAATGAAATAATGTTCAACATTATCCATTATGAAAATAATAATTAAAATCACGAGTTATCACTACACACCTACAAAAATGGGTAAAGTGAAATAAAAAATGGTGACACCAAGTATTGGTGAGAAAATAGAGAAACTAGATAATTCATACATGGCTAATGGAAATGTAAAATGGTGCAGCAACTCTGGAAAATGTTCTGATAGTTTCTTTAAGAAAAACTAAACATATAACCACCATCTGATTCAACAATTGCACTGGCAGACACTTATGTATGAAAATTTTTGTTAACGAAAATGTCATCTCCACGTGAATGTTTATAGCAGCTTACATCATAATAGCCCTAAACTGGAAGTAATGCAGATGTCCTTTAGTGGGTGAATGATTAAGCAAAATCTGGTGCCTCAATATCATTAAATACTACTACTCAGCAATAAAATGAAAGAACTAGCAATACTTGCAGCAACATGTATGAATCTTCAGAGAATTATGCTGACTGTAAAAATTCAATTCCAATGTTATGTATTAATTTGTATAACATCATTTAAATAGCAAAATTATGGAAATGGAGAATCTGTTGTGGTTGTAAGAGATTAAGAAGTAGTGGGGAATGGGGAGAATTGGATGTGGCTGTCCAAAGGGACAACATTCAAAATCCTTGTGGTTATAGGAATGTCACAAATCTTGCCTATATCAATGTCAGTATTCTGGCTGTGATATTGTACTATAGCCCTTTAAGGTTACCTTTGGAAGAAACTGGGAAATGAGTACATGGGATTCCTCTGTATTATTTTTACAACTGTATATGAATTCACAAAAATCCCAAAATAAAAAGAAATATTTAAAAACTAGCTATAATGTCTAAAATGGAAAAGATGAAAAATACAAAGTATAGAAAAAAGTATGAAGCGATGGCATTCTCGCACAATTGCTGAAGAGATGGTAATTGGTGTCACACCTTGTTAAACTGTTTGGCAAGTGTCTATAAAGCTAAAATTTATGGATTGATCATTCTAATTCTAGATACAAACCTACCAGAGATGTGTTCACCTCTGCCTATAATACCTGCACTATGATGTTCCTGGAAGTCTTACCTGTAATAAATGAACATTGAGCAATTCAGATGCTCATCACAGAAGAACAGATAAACTAGCAATGGTGTACTACACAGCAAGATAATAAACACTCAATATTCACATGCAATAAAATGCATGAATTTTGCAGATGTATTGTTGGACCAGAGAAGTCAAACTCAGAGTTCAAGAACAACAGTGACATGACAGGCACATGGGGGCGCAAAATGGCTGATATTACTGGATACATGAATGTATTTGCTTTGTTCACATTTGGATTTTGCACTTTTCTATATGTACTCTATAGTGCAATAAAAATTAAAACCCCAAATCAGGTAAAATCCATTGAAACAATAATATTGTGCATATTTTCTAGGGAAAAAAATTAGAAAACCCCCGTTTTCTCACTGTGACCACTGCACATCAAGTGCAGGATTGTAAGACATGCTGTTGAGCATCTGGGAAGCCACATGTTGCCCTGTTCCCTGCCCTTTCTCAACCTTACAGCTTCAGAGCTTTCCATACAGGTACCACTCATTTCTGGGTCTTTCACTGACCTCATGATTCTTCTTTGTATACTCATTCAAAACACTTAAGTAATTTTTTATTGAAGGAAATGTTCCATCATCTAAAAGTTTTGTATAGACAATTAATTATTTTATGTACCAGTTATGGGCTGGGGACCTTGATATATTGTGCCTCACACTGCAATGCCCAGATGCAGAAAAGATGAATAAGATTAGGCTCCTGTCCTTGAGACACACAGAACTGGTAAGACACACCACAGGCTTCACATGCATATTAACAGAGGGAAGGGATACCCACAGGTTTTGGGAGCATGAAGGCTTTCATAACTCCCTGGAGAATTCAGGGGTGATCCATCAGGGTGGGTCTTGAAAACTGATGGGTGGATGAGAAGGCCATTCTAGACAGCATGACCTACCCTACCAATGTGAAGCTTGGAGGTATGTAAGGACATAATGCGTTCTGGTAGAAAAGAACAAAGTGGAGAATGGGATGGTGGCTAGAGGTGGAGCTGGAGAGGGAGGCTGGGGTAGTGAAAGCCTGGTTTGCCCAGCTCAGGAGAGGGAGCCTTCAGAGGAGTGAGGACCTATAAGGTCTACAGCAGGGAAACTGGATTAGTCCGCTTGGTCTAGCATAATAAAATGTCAGAGGCTGGCTAGCTTAACAATAGAGACCTATTTTCTCATGACTCTGGAGACTCTGGAGGCTGCAAATTCCAAAAACAATTTCTGGTAGGGTATGATTTCTTCTGAGAACACCCTTCCTGGTTTACAGATGGTTACCTTCTTACTGTGACCTCACATGGCAGAGTGAGAGCTCTCTGGTACTTCTAATCATAAGGACACTAATCCTCTTGAATGAAGACCCTAACCTTATAACCTCATTTCACCTTAATTACCACCTTAGAGGCCTGGTCTCCAAATATAGCCACCCTCTATATAAAATATAGAAATAAATGTATTCCACAGAATAATAATAACAATAATAGGTTAGAACTTCAACATTTGAATTTCGGGAAACACAAACATTTGTTCCATAACAGAAGCCATGGTCAGATTTGCTGTTTGAGAATGCTGACCGTCGAGCATGAAGAGTGACCCCCCAGGACCATCACACTGACTAGGCAGGGAAGGTAAGCTTGGAGATAATCAGGTTCTGACATGGTGGAGGCAGGGTTACAAAGTCAAGAGGTACGCAAAAAATACTTGGGAATCAACTAAATGTGGGGTACAATGAAGAAGGAGATGTCTGAAGTTAATCCGAGGCCTCTGGATCAATGTGGTTGGGAGAGACCCTATGGTCTAACACCGGAAAAGAGACACTTCCTGCCTATGAGCCATAGGGGAAGGGAGCCTCACTGCCTGTATCACATCATCCAGAAGAAGACCTAGTTCTGCAGAGGCAATAAATGATGGTACTGGCTCTGTTGCCATTTCCTGGCAGCTGGTGTTCAGCATACTGATTGCTTGGAGTGCAAATTTGTATTCATACCCATGGAAGGTGTTGCTATTTATTGTCCCCTTCTTACAACTAGGAAACTGAGGCAGAGTCTAAGTTTCTTGCCTAAGGTGAGGTCAGGACTCTGAATCTGGGCCTGGCTTCTGGGTGATGCACAGCAGAAAAGAAAGGGCCAGAGGGTGAAATAATGGAGCAGTCAGGAAATTAAGGAGATTCAGGAAAAAATGTCACAGGGAAAATGTGATTTTAAAAAAATCACAGGAAAGTGAGGGGAGGAGAAGGGTTCAGATAAGGAGTCAAAACAATCACAAAGCAAACTCCAAACAGACAGTGGAGTAGAGCATTTGATGTTGGAGGGAGGAATGGGCTGGAGACCTTAAAGAAGCAGTCAGAGCAGAAAATTGAGGGTTTCAGCCTCTACCATTCTGTCTGTTTTCTCTAAACAAATATCATTCTGGCATTGTATGCTTGGATGTGGCCCAGTATATTTTCCTTTTGTAAACAATAATATAAACAAAGCCATTTTAAAATAGAGCTGGAGTTGTCTGCCATTCCAGAGGAACTGCTTTGGCACATCTTATGCCTCCAAATGTTAGCAATATTTAAACAGAGCAAATACTTTTGAACTGGGCTTAAGGCAACATTGCATCCCAAAGAACCATTTTGCAAAGATAACAAGAAAGTCGTTATAATTACTAGACTGAAAATTAAAAACATTGTTTAGAATCAATATCACTGTTAGTTTATCTCCCCCAATATAAACCCCTTCCTTCTATTGATGTAACTGTACCCCTTCCCTTTTTCATAAATATTCACTGCCTTTGTCTCCTAATTGCAACATTATTTGAGCCTCCGACTGAATTAATGATTCCAGAATAGCTATTCTTATTGATTTCAATAAATGCTTGTTCCCTCTCACTTTGAAAGGCCTTTTATTTTTCATTTAACACTTTCAGCCTGAACATGAAATGAAGCTGCCTGCCTTCAGGGCTTGCTGCATAGTGTTCCTGGAATAAAAAGATAAGATCACTTCAGGCAGAAGCAAAGGGTCCACTGGGTGACCATTCCATGCAAAGCCAAAGCCTACCACAACTTCAGGTCCTTCTCCTAGGCTCTGCCCCACAGGAAAATTAAAGGGGACTCCCAGCCTCGAAGCAAAGACTGGAGGTAATAGGCATAGTTCTGACAGGACACAGGTATTGAAGCACCATGGACATGGGGAAAACAGTGAGTTTAGAAGAAGTGCAGCCAGAGTCAGTAACAGGTAGTACATGTAGAAAACAATTGGGAAGTTTCCAAAGACTGACTGACTTGACTGTATATCTGCTGAGCTCAATTTCACATAGCTTATGATTTCTGCAGCCAAAAACTCTTATAGCTGAGATTCACTACTAAAGTAATAGTCATATTTTAGTTTCATTTTTAAAGATGTTGGTAAGGAAAGCTGGTGATAACTAATCATATTTATTTAATCAACAACTTAATATATTCTTGCATGCCTGCAGTGGTCCAAACAGACAAGAATACTGCCTACTGGAGCCGCCATTTAAATCCCTTTGTCTTACTGGATTTGAGTCTTGGTGCCAGCCCAGGTAAAGACAACGCCATATTTTGCTGATTCCAAATGACTTCAAGCTCCTGGAGAAGCACCCTCAGTCACATTCAGCTTTCCAGAAATCTTCCAAAACAAAGCTCTGAATTTGGTCGGACACCTTTATGGTAAAGCACCCAATTGTTGCCAGTGTAAGTGGAGTACTAGTGGTATCAGAAGGACAGCATTCCAGGAGACCCACAAGGGAGGATAAGGTCAGCGATAAGATTTATTTGCTGTACCAGACACAATAGCTAAGAAGCTCCCCTAGGTTTGCAGTATCCCATCTTTGTCCGTCCCACCATGGAAAAAGTCCAATCTCACCTTCATCAGGTCCAGAAATAAGGCCAGTGTTCAGAGATTCTGTAACATGCTAAGGCTAGTCCATATTAAAGCTTAGCACAATCCAACCTTTATCACCATCTGACCAGCTTAGCTTGTTATCCCTGATGTGCCTTAGCTGGTGCCATTGTTTGGAGTCTGCATGGCTACCAGTCCAACATGGCTGCTATGGAGGGAGAATGCATGCATAAATGGGCAAGCATATGTTGAGGTGGGGGTAGGGAGAGGGAGAAGGGTGTTCCTTGTTAAGCTTATTATATTATCTCAGGCTTGGGATGGACCAGGCACTTTTAAATTTGCTAATTAACAGGCTTCTGATGAATCCACCTCCTAACCAATCTATTCTTTCCCAAGGCTGAAATGGCAGGCCTCTGTTGTTGCCATCTTGCCTCCTACTGTGCATGTGCTTCCTTCCACTTTTGTTGTTCCATCCCTTCCCCCAGTGATCTGCTGGGAACAGACCAGTGGTTTCTCGAGGAGTACATGAAGCTGTAACTTCCTAGGGAAGTAAGCAGGCTTCTGTTTCCTGGTTTATCATTTTTAATAAATGTCTGATTCTCTTTGCTCCCTTCCTTTATAAATACCTAGTTACCTATGATAACACAGTGTGCGTGGACTCCTTTATAAATAATACTCACGAGCTTCTGTACACAGCATACATCTACTTGAGTACCTTAAAAACATGCACTGTAATAGGCTATTTAAAATGTTAAGACAAAAAATATAAACATGTTCTGTTATTTTGGTGCAACCAATTGGACAACTTGAGTACACCACTTTGAGACCCTAGTCTAAGAACCCAGATGGCTGGACCTCCAAGCTCTGCCTTATGGGGGTGGGGAGATAGGATGTGAGGAATACATCATATAGCCAGTCTAGTGGATGTCTTATGTCAAGGGTCCAATTTATTTTCTTTTTTCTTCCTTTTACTTCCTTCCTTCTTTCCTCCCTCCCTTCCTTCCTCCCTTCCCTTCTTTCTTTCTGCTTTCATGCTTCTATTTTTGTTGTTGTTCATTTATTCTGTTTTTTTCTTTTTTTAATTGCTGTTAAATTACAGTTATCCTCATTTTTCCTCCATTGCTTTCCCCTTCCCCGTCCACCCTCCTTCCACATTCAATCTTCCACTCCCCTAGCTGCCCTTCTCCATGGGTCCTTTATACTTGTTCCTTGATTTGACCTTTCCCCTTCATTCCCTTGTCGTCTCCCTCTTTCTCCCCTCTGCTCACTGTCAGATTGTTCTTTATTTCCATGTCTCTGGTTCTATTTTGCTCACTTGTTTGTTTTGTTGATTAGGTTCCACTTATATGTGAGATCATATCATATTTGTCTTTCAACTCCTGGCTTATTTCACTTAACATAATACTCTCTAGCTCCATCCATGCTGTCTCAAAGAGCAGGAGTTCCTTCTTTCTTTCTGCTGCATAGTATTCCATTTGTTTTTCATTCTGGTAAGCTTTGAAATAGAACAACACCAGACCAGAGATCTATTTTAGGAATATGTCAAGATGAAAAGCAATTTCCCTTCAAGATTTTCTTTTCCAGCAGAGTAACTTACCTTACTCTGAAACTTTTCTACTTCTTCTGACTTCTGATCCCCCAGGTTTGCTCTGGACCTAGACTGTGATTAGAAAAGAATGACACAGTTCATAACTGATGTTAATTTGCTTTCTTAAAAAAGTCACTTTGCACTTTGACCCCAATACCCAACTCATGTCTCTGACACTAGCAGACAGGAGAGGAGTCAAGAAGCCTAAATATTAGTGTCTTATTTGCTGCCATCACAACAATGTCTCCTCAGTTTTTTATGATCTGAGTACTTGATTGATGTTGTGGAGTATTGCATGTGAACAAAGTTTTGAGCAAAGGTGGCACCTTTCTAACTGAAAATAATCAACATATCTTCATACATTAATTTTCCTGGAATTCAAGGAGAATGAAAATATTCAAAATCAAAATACATATAAACTGCATGGTATGCAGTCATCCATTTGAGGCAGAATAAATTTTGAGTGTTCAGATCCAGGCTGGGGTGTTTGATGTCTAGGCAGGGCCTCTTCTGGGAGAATGCAGCATTAAGCCAGTCAACAAGAGCAACTTTAGATGAAGTCCTTCTGATACTATTAAGTAATTGAATTTCTTTTTCATTGGTCTTTATTTTATCTCTTTTTTAAATTCTTGTTCCAGTACAGTTTTGTCTATTTTGCTCCCACCACTCCCCCCATCCCACACTTGACCCCACACACCCTTGATTTATCCTTGAGTCCCCCATATACGTTCCTTTACCATCCTTCTTCTGTTTTCCCCTCTCTTCCCCTCCCCCCCACTCCTCTGTTCACTACCAGTTTGTCCTTCACTACAATGCCTCTGGTTCCAATTAACTTGTTTGTTTGTTCTGTTGATTAGTCTTCATTTCTAGGTGACATCATATGGTATTTGTCTTTTACTGCTCAGCTTATTTCACTTAGCATAATACTCTCCAGATCCACCCATGCTGTCATGAATGGTAGGAGCTCCTTCTTTCTTTCTGCTGCATAGTATTCCATTGTGTAAATGTACCAGAGTTTTTTGACCAACTCATTGACTGTTGGGCACCTAGGTTGCTTCCAACACTTGGTTGTTGTAAATTGTGCTGCCATGAACATTGGGGTACACAGGTTCTTTTTACCTGGTGTTTCCAGATTTTTAAGCTATAATCCCAGCAGTGGAACTTCTTGGTCAAAAGGCAGATCCATTTTTAGTTTTCTGAGGTAATTCCATGCTGTTTTCCACAGCAGTTGCACCAGTCTGCATTCCCACCAACAGTGCACTGGAGTTCCCTTTTCTCCACAACCTCACCAGCATTTGTTGTTTGCTGGTTTGGTTATGATGGCCATTCTGTCAGGTGTAAAGATATCTGTCAGATACCTCATTGTGATTTTAATTTGCATCTCCCTGATGGCTAGTGATGCTGAGCATCCTTTCATATGTCTCAGAGCCCTCTGTATATCTTCCTCGGAGAAATATCTTTTCAGGTCCTTTACCCATTTCTTAATTGGGTCGTTTGTCTTCATAGAGTGGAGTTGTATGAGTACTTTATATATTTTGGAGGTCAAACCCTTGTCTGATGTGTCATTGGCAAATATATTTTCCCATATGTTTGGTTCTCTTTTTGTTTTGCTTATATTTTCTTTAGCCATGAAGAAGCTTCTTATTTTGATGAAGTCCCATTTGTTTATTCTTTCCTTGTGTCACTTGCTCTAGGGGACATATTGGTGATAATATTGCTGCATGGAATATTGGAGATTTTCATGTCTATGCTCTCCTCTAGTACTTTTATAGTTTTGCAACTTATATTTAAGTCTTTTATCCACCTTGAGTTTATTCTTGTGTATGGTATAAGTTGGTGGTCAAGTTTCATTTTTTTGCATGTAGCTATCCAGATGTTCCAGCATCATTTGTTGAAAAGGCTATTTTTACTCCATTTTATGCTTCTGCCTTCTTTGTCAAATATTAAGTGACCATAAAGACATGGGTTTATTTCTGGGTTCTCTATTCTGCTCCACTTATCTACCTGTCTGTTCTTATGCCAGTAGCAGACTGTTAAATTACAGTTGCCTTGTAGTATAATTTGATAATAGGTACTATGATCCCTCCTATTTTATTCTTCTTTGTCAGAATTGTTGCAGCTATTCAAGGTCATTTATGGTTCCATATAAATTTTCGAATTGTTTGTTCTATATCTGTGATATATGTCATTGGTTTTTTAACAGGCATTGTGTTGAATCTGTAAATTGCTTTGGGTAGTATGGACATTTTAATAATGTTAATTCTTCCAATCAATGAACATAGTATATGCTTCCATTTATTTGTATCTTCCTTAATTTCTTTCTTCAGTGTTGTGTAGTTTTCTGAGTACTGGTCTTTCATCTCCTTGGTTAGGTTTATTCCTAGGTACTTCATTTTGTTGTTGTTGTTGTTGCTATATGAATGGGATTTTTTTCCTGATTTCTGATTCTGATATTTCATTGGTGTACAAAACACCTTCGATTTCTGAATATTGACATTGCATCCTGCTGTTTTGCCAAATTCACTTATTAGGTTGAGTAATGTTTTGGTGGAATCTATGGCATTTTCTGTGTACACAATCATATCATCTGCAAGCAATGACAGTTTTACTTCCTCATTTCCTATTTGGATGCCTTTTATTACTTTTTCCTTTGTGATCGCTGTGGCCTGGACCTCCAATACTGTGATGATAGAAGTGGTGAAAACGCACGCCCTTGTCTTGTTCCTGATCTTAGTGGGAAGAAGTTTAGTTTTTGCCCATTGAGTTTGATGTTGGTTATAGCTTTCTCTTACATGGCTTTTATTATGCTGAGGTATGGTCTGTCTACTCCCACTTTGCTGAGTGTTTTTTATGATAAATGGGTGTTGTACCTGTCAAATGCTTTTTCTGCATCTATTGATATGATCATATGATTTTTGTCTATCCTTTTGTTTCTGTGATGTATTATTTTTATTGATTCATGAATATTGTACCATCCTTGCATCCCTGGGGTGAATTCCACTTGATCATGGTGGATGATCTTTTGAATGTGTTTCTGGATATGGTTTGCCAATATTTTGTTGTGGATTTTAGCATCTATGTTCATCAGTGTTATTGGCCTGTAGTTTCTTTCTTGTGGTATCTCATCTGGTTTTGGGATTAGGATGATGCTGGCTTCATAAAAAGAGTTTGGGAGTTTTCCCTCTTCTTTGATTTTTTGGAGTAGTCTGAGAAGGATAGAGGTTAGCTCTTCCTTAAATGTTTTCAGGAATTCTCCTGGGAAACCACCCAGTCTGGGGCTTTTGTGTACTGGGAGTGTTTTTGATTACTGATTCAGTTTCACCAGGTGTTATCAGTCTGTTCAGGTTTCCTGTTTCTTCATTCAGTTTTGGAAGATTATATTTTTCCAGGAAGTTGTCCATTTCACCCAGATTTTCAAATTTCTTGGCTATAGTTCTTCATAGTAATTTCTTACAGTCCTTTGTATTTCTGTGATATCCACTGTGATCTTTACCCTTTCATTTCTGGTTATATGTATTTCAGTCCTCTCCCTTTTGTCTAGATGAGTCTGCTTAAATGCTTGTTGATTTTATCCTTTCAAAGAATCAGCTCCTGGATTTATCTATTCTTTGAATTGTTCCCTTAGTCTCTATGTTTAATTCTGCCCTGATCTTGGTTATTTCCCTCCTTCTACTCGCTCTGGGCTTTGTTTGTTGTTGTTCCTCCCGTTCTTGTAAATGTTGTGTTAGGTTGATTTTTTTTGAAATGTTTCTATCTTTTTCAGGTAGGCCTGTATCACTATGCACTTCCCTCTCAGATGGGCCTTTGATATGTCTCATAAATTTTGGACAGTTATGTGTTCATTTTCATTTGTTTCCAGAAAGTTTTTTATTTCATTTTAAACCTTTCATTGTTTAGTAGCATGCTCTTCGGTCTCAATGAGTTTGAGTGTTTTTGAGTTTTTTCCTTGAGTTTCATTTCTTGTTTCTGGCCCTTATAGTCCAAGAAAATGCTTACTATGACTTCAATTTTCTTGAATATGTTTAGGTTTGTTTTGTGTCCTATCACGTGGTCTATCTTCAGAAATATTCCATGTGCATTTGAAAAGAATGCGTATGTTGTGTCTTTGGGTAGAAAGTATACACACACACACTCTCTCTCTCTCTCTCTCTCTCTCTCTCTCTCTCTCTCTCTCTCTCTCTCTATATATATATATATATATATATATATATATATATATATATATATATATATATTTAAGTCCATTTAATCTAGGACATTGTTCAATGCCACAATATCCTTGTTGATATTTTGTTTGGAAGACCTATCCATTTTTGACAGTAGGGTGTTAAAATCTTCTAGTACAAGTGTGTTACTATCTATATCTTTCTTGAAGTCCTCCAAGGTTTTCCTTATATATTTGGGTGCTCATATGTTGGGTGCATATATTTTTACAATGTTTATGATTTCTTGATGGATTTTTCCCTTGAGTAACATGTAGTGTCCTTCAGTATCTCTCTTTACGGCTTTTGTTTTGAAGTCTATTTTGTCTGATATAAGTGTTGCTACCCCAGCTTTTTCTTTTCCTGTCCTTTTGTTTGGAATATTTTTCTTACAACCCTTCACTTTCAGTCTATGTAGGTCTTTTTTTTCTGAAGTCAGTCTCCTGTAGGCAGCATATGTGTGAATCATGTTTTCTTATCCATTCAGCCACCTTATGTCTTTTGATCAGAGCATTTAATCCATTATCATTTAAGGTTATTATTGATAGGTACTTATTCATTTTTCCCTCTTTGTACCTGTGTTTATCTCTCTCTCCCTCTCTCTTTTTCTTCCTCTTCTTATAGCAGCCCCTTTAGCATCTGTTGCAGCACTGTTTTGGTAGACATGTATTCTTTTAGACTTCTTTTATCTGGGAAACTCCTTATTTTCCCTTCTATTTTAATTTAGAACCTTGCTGGGCAGAGTAGTCTTGGTTGCAGCCCTTTGTTTTTTATTACTTGGAATACTTCTTGCCATTCCCTTCTGGCTTGTAGTGTTTCTGTGGAGTAATCAGATGCTAGCCTTATGTTTGCACCCTTGTATGTTACTTCTTGCTCTTCCTTGCTGCTTTTAAGGTTCTCTATTTGTCTTTAAAACTTGGCAATTTAATTATGATGTGTCTTGGAGTTGGCCTCTTTTGTTTCATCTTCATTGGAACTCTTCATGCTTCCTGAACTTGCATGATATTTTCCCTCTCCACTTTCCAGAAGTTTTCTGTCATTGTTTTTTTGAAACAGGGTTTCTATCCCTTGCTCCTTTTCTTCTCCTTCTTATATTTCTATGATTCTAATGATGTTGTTTTCATGTTGTCTTGAATTTTCCTAAGGCATCTTTATAGTTTTTAAGTCTTTTTTTGTGCTGCTGTTCTACCTTGGCATTATTTTCTAACTTGCCTTCCAGCTCACTAATTCAATGCTCTGCTTCATCCAGTCTGCTTGTTATTCCTTCTAGTGTATTTTTTATTTCAGAAATTGTATTATTCATTTCCTCCTGTTTCTTTTTTAAGGTATCTATTTCCTTTTTCATACTGTTGTAGTTCTCATTCAGTTCCTTGTACTTGTCTGTGAGTTCCTTGAGCATCCTTATCACCATTCTTTTGAATTCTATGTCTGATAGTTTGTTTGCCTTTGTTTCATTCAGCTCTTCTAGTGGAGAGTCTTCTATTCCTTTCAATTGCTGGTTCTTTTTTTCTCTCCTCATTTTCAGGGACTCTTTTTATTTGGTTCTGTGATTTCTTATGCTCTACTTTGCCAGCTATCTTTGTAGTTGAATTTCTTTGGTAGGAGTTCTGTGGGACTCAGTGTTGTGGTCTCCTTGATCTCCTTGTCTGGATGCTTTAGGTTTGCCCTTTCTCCCATTTGTGTGGTGTCTCTTCTTGCACTTGGTCTTTTCCTGTTAGTGGCTCCTTTGTTGCTGGGTTCTCTCCTCTTGTGGGTTTACTGGTATTCACAAGTCACACTTTATCTTGTATGTGATCAGGGGCAAGGTAAAATGGAGTAAATCAGTGAGGGGGGGGGATTGTTCTATGTAAATTAAAGTACTAACAAGTGGGGAATAGATAGGAGATTCTTGGAAAAGTACTGCAATAAATGTGGTAATTCACCCAAGTAGTCACTTTTTATAAAAGGTAAAAAAGTGATGACTTCTATGGGGTGAGGGGACAATGTGAGCTAACTCCAGAAAGCAAAATGCCTATGTGAGGTTAGATGATGAGCTATAGTGAGAGTAAGTGATAGAAACTTGGGTTAGTGTGGGAGAAAATAAAGTTAACCATGACAATAATAAAACTCTGGAAGATAGCAAAATGGGCCAAAACTTTGGTAGGGTTCTCTGTGGGATTTGGAACAACAATAATAACACAAACAATATTTAATCTGAATAAAAAATAAAAATTAAAAGACTAAGAGCAGTATATTATTGGAATATGGGTTCAGTATCAGAAGAAAAATTAAAATGTAACAGGAAAGGGAGAACAGGAAAACTAGTCCAACAATGAAATCAAACAAACAGAACAAGCTAAACATAAGGAAGAAAAATTAAAAATTAAAATATATAAAAATTAAAAAAATAAAATAAAAAAATAAAATGCAAGTTCTTAAGGACATCAAAGTGAAATTTTTTCTCAGTTATTGGTATTAGCCTTCTGATCTCTCTCTGGATCTATCTTTGGTCCTTTCACAGCTCTAGGTCTTATTGTCTTACACTTGCAAGAAGATGGAAAAAAAGGAAAAAAAGAAAAAAATGTTCTTGCTGACTCTAAACCCACCAAATGGGTTCTGCTGGTCTTCCTTGCTGTTGCAGTCAGGGTGACACTGGGCTCTGTGTGTGTGTGTGTTTTTTTTTTTAAATCTCTCTCTTTCTCTCCTGTGGATCTGCGAGGAAGAGGGATCTGTCTAGGCTGCTGTTTTCCACTGTACAGCCTCTCGCTGGCCCTCAGAGCACTACAAGGCCCACCCTGTCCATATGTGTCAGGCTAGCACCTTCAATCCCCCTCGGTGTGCAACCCTTTGATTAGTCTGTGTGGTTCATCATGTATAAGCATCTTGCACCCCTCCACCTCACTTTTTGCTGGCTTGGACGCTGTGGGAACACAAGATCCTTTTTGGGCAGTTCAGTTCCCCTATTATATTAAGTCTCTCTGGGGACAACTACCTCTTTTGCACCAGTTGCCCCACTTGTATCAGTCTTTGGGGTACCCTTATTTGGAGAAATTCATTCTCCTCCTCCTCCTTATTCTCTGTCCCTGCCAGCAGCTGTGGCAATGCACCAGAGGTCCTTGCACAGGGGCTGAGAGTCTTTTGTGTGTGTGTGTGTGTGTGTGTGTGTGTGTGTGTGAATTCCCCTTGTTTGTGGGTGACCTTTCCTAAAAATCACAGGGATTTTCACTCAGGTTAGCTCTGACCTGTCCCGGGACTATTTGGTTCATGGTCAGTCGCAGCCTTTCTCTTCTCCCATCTCCCAGTGTCAACTGGCTCCCCAATTTCTCTAGTATTGTCCCAGTCAGTGATCACTGCCTTAGCTGCAGTATGCTGCCTGCTCTGTGTCTCCCACTGCCCAGTGACCAGGTCTCTACTGGTGCAGGTCTATGGTTTCCCTGCTATATGAGGGAAGAGAGCTGGAAAGTTACAAACACTGACCCAGCTCTCCTCCAAAACTTCTACAGTAGCCCCGGTCTGTGGCATAGGGCTGGGGACTGCCCCAGCTGTGTCCATGGCACAGGACACAGGGACCTTCCCAAAAGCCTACAAAATCACTTTACTGTCTGTTTTCTGCCACCCTTTGCAGTTTTTGGCTTCCAAACTTCAAATAAGCTGGAATTTCATTGGCTGATCACTCAGTTCTTCAGAAGATTGTCTAGGTGTCCCAGTTGGGTGCACGAGCAAGAGGGTTTAGCTCCTACCTACTTCACTGCCATCTTCTAACCTCCTACTTTATCTTGTATTTATTTTAAAAATACTGAACACAAAATAGGTAAAAAAAAAAATCATAATCCCAGACTACCCTGAGCAGGAAGCATATTCAGAAGACATGTTGCTTCTCAGGAGTGCATTTACTTTCCTTTTCTTGCAGCCTCTTGCATCATGAAGAATTAATTGAAATCTTAATCTTTTATTCAAGGAACCTGCCACATTGACATTCCTAGGGCAAGAACATCCACTTTATCCCAAAAGGCCTTGCCTGGGGTCCCATCAACCATGGGTATTTATCTCTGAGGAATGTGTGCTTCTGACTCCTGTGGTTTAGGACTCATCTCCTCTAAGTAGATAAACCAAATGGCCTCCTCACACCCTGTCCACGCCATAAAGTTCACAGAGTTGCTTTCTTAAATGCAAGAGGTGATGAAAACACTGCTAATAACATTGCCTTCACATCATACTGGAGCCACTGCACCAGCCATGCAAAGTCTGAGTAGCCAACATGCCCACAGGAGGAAAAACCCATGCTTACACAGATCACCATGGTGATTTTTTTTTTTTTTGCACATGCACACTAGGAAACATGTAAGAATGCACAAAATCTCTTCATTAAAATTAGGCCTTTTCATCAATTTATAATGATCAGAAATTCTAATCCATTACTTGCTATATAACCAGCAATTTATTTCCCTTCTCTAGGATCCAATTGCCTTGTGAGAAAATTGAAATAAAATCGAATAACTTCCAAACTTTCATTTTGAACAGTGGAAACCCTTTCTTTAGAATGATGCCTCCCTGCCAGGACATTCAATATTTAACACTGATGGAAATGGAGTGATGCTGTTTCAGGCCGTGCTTGGTCCCCCACGCCATACCCTGTACTCTGCCCCTTGCCCAGCCCTGGAGGCAGCTTATTGGAAAAGGATTTAAATACCACTGAACCAGATTATCCCACACATGCCCTTTCACTGTCCTAGTCAATGGAGCCATTGGGGCAGTGCTGGGGCAGTATCCAAGGAGCAAAACCATCTACTCAACTTCCAGTGTAGGTGTCTGCTTCTCCTATACCACTTGTACATTGTTTCACTGACAAGTGACCACAGGTGACCACTACAGTCACAACCCAGTGGTTTTTGAATGCAAGGCTTTATTCTCTCCATCCTACCGCCATTTCTCCCTCTGACAGCCAAGCTCCTGAACTTAGAACAGCCCAGTGGTCAGAGCCTTAAAAAATCACTTTCCCTAGTCAGTGGTCCTGCTGATGTCACCTTCCAGGGCATTGGCAAGCTTTGTGCTAACATGTATATGACAGGCTTTAATAAAGTAAACACGCTGGTTTTAGAGAACCCATATGGAAATAAAAATGTTTTAGTTAAGGATGACTTTAACAAGTTTAAATATTAATTAGTGTATTAACATAAAATATTGATGATATGCCTTCAAATATTAAAGCAAAGCACTCTATCATTTAGTTCTGCTTTGAAACAGACATTCCCCTTTTCAATCAAGTCCCCAGCTCTTATCTTGGTAACACAGAGAGTTTAGCCCAGTGCTCACAGACTGTTTGCAGGGGAGCAGTTGGGTTATAGGTGCTTGAGGTGCAACACTTGCTATAGAAACAGTTCTCACTGCTGGTGCTGAGTGTAGGTCCACAAGAAATCCAATGGATGGGGACTTTTCTATAAGTTATTTCCTCACTAAACACCAGAACCCCTCATTGTTTTTATGCATGCAAGTTTGTTTAGAGAATTATTTCTTTACTTCCATGGTCAACCTCATGCTTAGATGGATGACAGAATCACATACTTGCATAGCAAGAACGAATCTTGAAACTATATAATTCAAGACGCTCACTTCATGGATGTAGAAATTGACCATCAGGGAAAGTGACTTGACCAAGAAGATATAGCCAGAGGAATCAGCACCATGGCAAGAGCAAAGGGGACTCTGTTCTGGGCTCAGTGATTTGGAGGGCTCCCATATTGTGGCTGCTCCACCCCACAATTTATGAAGCTCATGTGCCTAAATGGCCTGCTCACCTGGAGCCTCTACCCACTTTCAGGGAACACAGAATCTTAAGAGCCCCTGCTCAGTGGTTCATATCCTACATTCGTGAGCACCTCTAGGTCAACATATGGTAAGGTGCGGCTGTTTGTGGCAGGTGTGAACATCTAATGTGGTTCTGCGGGTATACAAGTCCTGTCACATGATAGAACAGCATTCTAGCCAGTGTGAGAAAGGTGCAGGGCTTAAGTTAGGAGCAGAGGTCAGAGCTAGCTCACCCCACACTACCCCTCTGTCATGGAACCACCAAGGACCCAAGAAACCTAAATTAAACCTGACTTTCCAAGTCCTTGAAAAGTTATATTTAACCATATGACATGATAGCGCTGAAGTGCTTTGGTTGGACTTTCTATGCTTTTACAACTTTTCATCTCTGCATGGGTGCTTTCTAGTCTACTTGAGCCTTAAATAACACTGGCATTCAGGGGTATGTCTTCTAGCTGCCTTCTGGGAGCAGCATCACCCACACTACAACTACTGTTGCCTTTCAGATGGCGAACACTCCTAGAGCTCCAACCCTATCCAGTGCTCTCTGCTGAGCTCCTGAACCATCTATCCAACTATTGATATCCTGGAATTGCCTTGAACACCACATGCCAAATAGTCAACTCATTTTTTCAATCCAACTTATTTTCCTTTTTGAAAGATACATTTTATCTTCTTTTTTTTTTTTCCCTCAAGCCAGGACACTAAGAGTATCACAGTCTCCTCATTTTATTCACTGGAACATTAAGTCATTCCTGAAGTCGTATATTTCCTATCTCATCAATGTCTTGTGTGCACACATCTTTCCTTTTCTTGCTACCAGGTCTTACTAATATGGCCATCATTTTCCACATGAGATCCTATAATATTCCACCAGTCAGTATCTGTACCTCCATACTTGATTTCTACCAATTAATTTTCCACCCTGCCTCCAGCATGGTCTATTGAAATAATAAATTATATGGCATTTTTCCCTGCTTTACTACTCTGGTGGTGTTCAGGAAGTTGCGGGCCACCAGAAAAATGCACAGACCCAGCAACACTGACCCTGCTCAATCTGTCTTTTACTTGCATTCCAGCCTCATCCCTT
>PVJD01007109.1:0-88634 GCA_004026545.1 Mormoops blainvillei | reverse complement strand
CACATGTGATCCATAATCATGGAGCCAATATGCCTTGTAGGTTTTCCCTGATTAAAAATGTTAACACACTTGGGAATCTGTGTGAGTCGATGGGAAGCTGTGCCCTGCTGGTGGCATGGCACTTAGAACAACTAAATGGGCAAAATCTAATCTGTTCTTGGGCAGAAGGGACTAAAAGCAAATTCACCTCATGTGTCCATTGGGCTTTTGTGTGTCACTGAAAGCAATGTTCCTTCAAGAGGCACTGTGAAAACTGAGCTCAGGTTTAAGACCTCTCTTGTTCTGCACTTAGCCTTGGTCACCTGAGGTCTTTGTTATCAAGATCAGAGGCTTCAGAACCATTTCCTTGGACTGGGCACAATGTTCTTCCCCACCTGCTTCCAGATTCACATGGCACCTTTTCATCATCTTCAAATTCTGCTTTCCACCTCTCTTCCTGTTCCAGGATCTTCAGTGGCTTACAACGGAATGAAGCTAGTGTTTGAGGAATTTCAGCATCTGGTTCAGTGTACGTTTCTAATACTGTCTTCCATTTATCTTCCGCATGAATCCTTAAGTCCAGAATCACCTAGTCTATTTGCTGAGCTGCAAATGCGCCCAATCCTTCCCTGGATGTTTGCTCATCCTTATCCCCCATTCTGGGGTGAATGAGTACCTTTCTGCTTTCCCTAGGGTCCCTTCTGTCTGCCTCTTCAGCTCCTGTGTGTCCTTAAGGGCCTTCAGATGCTCCCTCCTCCCTGGCCCCATCCTAACAGCGGCAGCTTAGAGAGATTTCCATTTATTTTGAACTCTTCTTTCACCTACTGTCTACTACTCCAGCAATCCATCTGCCTGTTTATCCATCCACCTATTCAATTTACAAGGATTCATTCAGTCAATTTTATAAAATTATTGATGAGGGATCCTGCCTTATACTACTTAGTTTCCTCCAAAGCAACGTATTCATTCAGCAATTACCAACTTGTGTCAGTCAGGATTCTTCTGGTTAAAAGGAAGAGAGATCCAGTTCAAGACAGCATAAAAGCAAAAAAAAAAAAAAAAAAAAGTGGTGGTGGGGAATTCATAGTGAGATTTAGGAACTAGGGGCTGTCTTTTTCTGCCTTTTATCTCTCATGAGTTTCTGGTAGCAGAATGACTACTCAAAGCTACACATTCATATGTTCCCAGCTTAGCAAACCTTTTAGAAAAATGTAGTGTATGTGCATGGACACATGTGCACCTATACATGTATGTCTTCCTACATTCATAAACTAATGCAGGGAAGAGCCCCGATTAACCTAGAATTAAACTATTCATTCTTCTTGACCATTCACTTTTGCTCTGGGTGTTAGATGCTATGATTGGCTCACCCTGGGTCACGTTGCCTTACTTTGTCACTATACATAACCTTCAGCTAGGGCACTGTTATCTGACAACCCCACAGTGACCAATGGAATTATGGGAGGAGCAATTCTTCCCCCAAAATAGGGATAATGGGAAGACAAAAAACACAGAAGTCCTCTGCATATGTCAGCCCAGAACACTGCATATGGTATATGCTTGATAAATATTTCATGACTGAATGTTTGATACTTTAGCTTCAAAATTACCTTCTAATTTGGGGAAAATATATTCATATGTAAAAACTACCCGAACCCCAGAATTACTGGGTATTACTGTTAAAACTTCTTGAAGTCCTCTCAGTTACGTCTTCCTTTCAGCGTTCCCCTTCCACCTGGGTATTACACAAATAGCTAATCCTACAACCACAAAATAGCCCTTCAAACATTGAAGAAGCTGTTTGTGCCCTTTGAATCATCCTACTTTTAGGCTAAAAATTAATTTTTAACAACTGCTTGTCACAATACATGTTTTCCAAACCTTTTGCCATGCTTATCTTTCTCTAGTTTTTTATGATCTGGCTGAAATGAAGCTCCTGGAACTGAGCTGACCAAAGTGTTTTTGAGGTCATGGGACTCTGTTTCATCTCCCTAGTTCCATTCACTACACGTTGATTAATTTAGCCCAAGATTTCATTAGATTTTTAAAATAACCATGTCATGATCCAGTCAGCAAAGATTGTTCGACACTCCTTTCTCAGTTCCTCAGCTCTTGTGTAGAGGTTCAAGTACACATGTAAGGGATCTAAATCAGGTCACTTCTGTCAGTCTTGCTGATTCTCCTCATAACCCCTCCAAACAGCCTGGCAGGTACTGACACGCAGAGATGCCAAAGATGCAGGTTCCTGAATCACCTCAGAACATCCTCACAGTGCTGGTCCCCCCCTGACCATGTTGATTTAATCTGCCTGCCCTTCGGAACCAGGAATGACATTCTCATTATATAGCCCAGTGAAAGTAAACTCATCCAGGTGTACTGAAGACAGAACCATGTTTACTAGTTTTCTCTGGTTGCCATAACAAAGTATCACGGACTGAGTGGCTGAAACAACAGACATTTACTTTTATCACAGCTTTGAGGGCTGGAAGTCCAAGATCAAGGTGTTGGCAAAATTAGTTTCTTCCAAGGCCTCTCTCCTTGGCTTGCATAGTCAGTCTTCTGACAGTGTCTTCACAAGTGCGCGTCTGTGTTCTAATCTCCTCTTCTTATAAGGACACGGATCTTATTGGATTAGGACCCTCTGTAGTAACCTCATTTTACCTCTTTAAAGACTCTGTCTCTAAATATAGTCACATTCTTCATCACTGGGGATTAAGAGTCCAACATGTGAATTTAGGGGGGACACAATTCAGCTCATTGTACCAACCAACCAATTGAAGGGGTCTTTGTGTGTGGGCACCTGTGTGCAGCGCTGGTAGGATGGCTGCAATCACAGGACCGGAGACCTAAGCTGGAGGGACTAGGCATCTTGGTTGAAGCTCAGAGTTAAGATTAATCAGGTAAACAAACCAAAACTGAGTAGGCAAATACTGTACAATGATGACCATTGGGTTCGGTTCCCCATTTTTTGTTACAATGAGATCAGGTTCCTGAATATCCTGCCATGGGAATCAGGGAACCAACAATAGAAGGTCTGAACCTGAAGAGAAACTTTTCAATATTCTGGGCCAACGCAAATGACACATTAAATAGAAGCTCCTTATTTAATACTTTCTCAGTGATGGGAATGATGGACTAGCAAGTGAGCCTGTCAGGTTTCCCAGTGACACTGTGGACATCATTAAATAACAGGCAAATCATTAACTAGGAGCGTAGACAGGGTACCCAGCCTTAATCATTTTTATTCCCACCCCTGGGTAAATTTGGCAGCGTAAATGCCTTCATCCCTGTCATGAGGAACTGCTCTGAAATGCAAAGTTTGACTCAGCCAGCAAAGTAAAAGAAACTGTAATGGTCTCATTTCTATCTTTTTGCGTAATGATATGCCAGTTTCCCAATAAATTGCATAAAGGTGAAGAAGAAAAATAAGTCTTTGACCTTTCTTGTTTGTAACTACACTTAGGTATTTCTTCTTTTATCTTATGCTGGCCACAGAGCTTTTGCATAGGGAAGATTTAATTTCCTGCTGCTGCAGACATTAAAATGGATAGGACCCCGCCACCCCCATCCCTTCTCCCCTGTAACCTGAAGCCTTCTATGCGGCTGTCAGTCAGGGCTTGTCATTCACAGGACCTGAGTGAGGGGTGTTGCAGGTAAAATACTTCCTTTCTAAGCAAACTGTTCTGACATTGCACAGCAAATTGGTGCCCCATGGGGAAGAAATGTGAATGCCGAGAAACTGTGATGTGGCAGTCACACCCTCTGGGCAATGAATATCTTTTATCCAGATAAATGTACTTCTAATTTGTTAGCTTAATTACTGTGGCCCTGTAAAGTTTTGAGCCAGTAATTCCTTTCTCAACAAATTAGAGGTCTTAAATAATTCTGTGGGAAGACTAATTCGTCACTCTGGTTTTTGGAAGTTCTTCTGAAACATATTTCCAGAACTCAGTTGGGTGCCATCAACAACTCGGTGAGATGGTTCTGGTCTCATTGTGAGGTATAAATCTCTCCTTGGAATGGCTTCTGCATATCTAATATTGAAGCATAAATCTCTTTTGGATAATTACCTTGCGCAGCTCCCCTTTTAGGATGTGAGAAAGGTTTCATCTTTTCCAAACAACCAGCAGCCTTTGTCCCCCGCCAAAAGAAAGTCAGGGAGCCACCCTTCCCCAGTCCCCGTCCGAGTTCTGAGACTGAAACCCAGGTCTGGTGCAGGCATGTTGCTTATTGGGTATAGCAACCACTCTTCACCCCTACCTTCTCCCAAGGTTGGGACTGGAAAATTCAGAGTCTACATTGGTAAAAAGTGTATGCCTACTTTCTACCGCTGCCTGCTCATTTGGTCCCCATATATTAATTACCTGCCTGCTTAGTTTCTCTATTTTGCTAATGTTTTTCTTCTCCCCCAAGTGAGAGCCAGCTGAGCTGGCTTTCTGTCAATAGGAAATGTCTGCTAATTGGCGTTTCTCTCCTTTGCAAGTAGAATGATAATTGATATTCATAATGATATTCCGTAGTCTCTGCAAGATCCCGAAGGGTCTTATGAATTCTCAAAAAATGATTGACTTCTGTACAGAATAATTTTAGTGTTGGGTGTGTTTTATGATTTTCTGATTCACTGCAAATTGAAAATCTGTGTATGGAACATAACTTTCTGTTCACTAGAGTGTCTATTAAGTGGACCCTAATACTCCTTTGGGAGAAACAGAAAACAGGACTTTTTCAATTTGGAAGCCCCTGGTGGGAGGACAGGGGTCAAGCCTAATGCTTCTTTTATCTTTGGAGAACTTAGTAGGTGCTCAGAGGGTGCTTTTTGGATAATTGAGCAGTGTAGGGGCATGGGTAGCTGCAGGCTTGACAAAGGAACATCCCCTAAACAGGCCTGAGCTGAAGGCCTGAATATTCCTGTTAAACTTGAAAGGTCAGATAGATGGGACTAGAACAGGCTGCAAAAATGTACAAGTCAGGAAAACTCACATAAGGAATGCAGTTCAGAGCAGGCCAAAAGATCTAAATCAAGAGTTTGAGGTACTGAGAACACTTCCAGAAGGCGGATGTGCCAAGGTGGACCACTTTTCCAAGACCAGGAGATTTAGCTGACCTACCTAACACATAGAAATGAACAGGTTATTTTTTGTTTAACTGACTTACTAATTTTATTTATTTATCTATTTTGCACAAAACGGATCATCTCAGGGATTCAAGCTGCAGTTCTATCCTTGTTCATTTCATGTTTTTGCTAACTGAGCTGTTGAGCCCCAATCTAAAAATGCACTGTGTTCGAAATACCTCGCCTGTTGGGGATTCCTGTTCCAACCAGGTCCCTCCCTCCCCTTCTAAGGTTCTGTGTGTTGAGCTCTATCTGGGTACTGTCTGCTCTCAGGACTAAGCACAAGTCCCACCTCCTGCTAGAAGCCTGTCTTGACTTCTCCAGCCTGTCATGAGCCCCTGCATCTTTGAGCTCAAGCACTCTCACTTGTCTTCCCTTCAATACTTTTCATTGAGTACAGTTTGTTTCCATTGCAGGGTTTCTGCAAGTGTTTATCGATCCCCTGATGCCTCTCTTCCTCTCCCTACCCACTCCAGCCCCTGTTTTTGGCCAGGGCAGCTCCATCTCACCGGGCACAGGGCTTGAAATGATGGAACCAGAGCTGCATAAGTGGAAATGAGCCAATGGCACAGGAAGTGTCTTATGACTTTTCATTTTCAAAAATCTCTCTTATTGGGAAAGTGTCCTGCGGTCTCCTCTGGTCAATGATCATACTGATCTGTGCTCACTCTTTCAGAGTTCTGGGTCCTACTGGAGTCAGCAGAGAGCTTCACAAGCATATTTGTCAGAAACAAGAGCCTCTCAAATCAACATCTTGCTCTCCATTAGTAATGTCATCCATCACCCTCCTGATCTGTTCACTCAAGTTGTCCCACAGGGCTTTAAGCTCATCACCCCAGCAACCCAGGATCTCCAAACCATCCTTCAGGCCCCACTGAATTCTGATGATGCCGAATGGGAGATTGTCTCTCCAGAGGATGTGAGTCAAAGCTCCCCTGAGGTGCATCTCAGTGGTGCTCAGAGGCTGTCCTGGCCTGAGCCTTCTGTCAAACTGCACTTACGAAATGTCGATTATGGTACAAATTAATCCGTCACTCTGCTTAAAACCCACAGCTCCCTTTTACCATATGATTTGGTTCCATTTTGTTTTTAATTCTTTAAAGTTAAATTTAAAAATTTTTGGTTGTAGGTACACACACAATTTTTAGAAATAATACAGTGAGAGCCCCTGTACCCTTTACCCAGTTTCCCCCAATGGTAACTCTTGCAAACTTAGAGTGCAGCTTCAGAAATCCAAAGGGTGGGTGCTCCTCCTTGCTTCTGGGTGGGGGTGGGAGTCCTGGCTCCCATGGTGTCTCTATTGACACTACAGAGAGGTGCTTATTATTTCCAGATGGACAGTGACATCCCCACCTCCACCCGGTCTCTCTGGCACCTCTCCGGTGTGGGGATTGGGCTTCTTGTCACAGCCTGGTGGGGGTGGAGTCTGGACTCCTTACCCTGCCTTTGCTGGTGCACATGGCGTGGGGCCCAGGGCTTGGCTGGGGTAGAGCCGTTGTCATGTAAAAGTTTTCTGTCTTCCTGGCTGCCCTTCTCCTGGTCCTTTGGCTGGGGAGACACGCTTTTGCTGTGGCTTTTTTTTTTTTTGTCTGTGCCTGTTGGCCTTTCTGGGTTGCCAGGCACATCAGCTCCAAGTCTGGGATATGTAACCCCTCCAAAAAAAAAGGCAGTGAACCTATTACTGTGTCATTTTTCAGGTCTTGGGTTTCCAATCTGGTCTGCCTTTTTCTCTCCACTTTTCAGATCTCATTGATCATGCCCAGGGTTTTTAGTTGTACTTAGTGAGAGGAATAGAAAAAAGTACATGTAGTCCATCTTTTTGAAAGCAGAAGTTCCCAAGTATCTTTTTTCCCCCCCTGCTTTATGTATGAAATGCCACAGTCTGTCCTTGCTGACCTCTCCAGCACTCTGGTACTAGCCCACTCCATGCCCGATGCTCAAACAGCAGCTACCTGTGAGACAGCCCCACCGTCATTTCTGTGGGTCCCTTCGCCCACACTGTTACTAATAAAAACACACTCACACGGCGCTTATTATGCGCCTGGCACTTTACATGTAATAATTATGAATTAAGTACTGTTATTATAGAGAGGAAGAAACTGAGGCCCGAAGAGGTGAGGTCGTTTTCACTGTGGCTCACCCGGCCGGTGAGCAGAGAAGCCTGCATGCGGATCCAGGCAGCCGCATCCTCAACGCTCCGCTCTGCCACCTCCCTGTCAGTTCTGGTTGTCTGACTGGCGTGGGCATCACAGTCCCCTGGGGCCTTGGAGATGGCAGCTGCTGGGTCCACCCCCAGAAGTTCTGATTCAGTAGGCCTGGAGTGCGGCTTAAGGATGTGCATTTCTAACAAGTTCCCAGGTGATGCTGATTTCACTTTCTGGGACCCATACTTTGCAAACCAATCACCTTCCCACCCTCTCTTGCATCCCAGTTTGCTCTGCCAGTGGCTCCACAGCCTTTTGTACAGGTATCACCTCACCTGATTTGACCTACTCTTCCTTCTCCTACCCTCAGATATTCCCCCCAAGCTTTCTCAGCAGTCTCTGCCCCTCTCAATTATTCTAGTTGCCACAGAATATGAAAAGTACCTGTTTATACATTGTATTTCCATCCCCAATCCCCTTGAGGGCAGACAGGTTAGTGCAGAACAAAGTATGTATTATTCATCTTTGTAGAGTCACTTGGGGTGACTGTCGAAAAGAGGTTCCTGGGCCCTGCTCCCTGAGTTTTGGAGTCAGTTGATCCGGGGTGGGGCCCAAGAGTCTGCGCTTTAAAGAATCTGCTCCCACGATTCGCACGCAGTTGACCCACTTTTGAGAAGCCGCCCCAGGACCCTGCGCGGTGTTCGGCATGAAGCGCTAGGTGATTATTTATTAACTGGATTTTTTTGAACTGAACTTTGAAATGAAATGGTAACCTCTTCGTTGCCTTTTCCGTGCTTTCTCCCCAACCCTATGATGGCAACTTTTTTGGTAAAACCTAATACGTCCCCTCCTCGTAAAGTATTTCTTTTCCCGTCTCGGGCTCCAGCTGGTTTCAGTTATCTGTTGAATAAATGTGGAAATATTTAAACAACTTTTTTGGGGGGTATCTTTTTTATTGAGGCATTTAACAAAGAAATGTGCACAAATCTTAGGCGTTCAGCTTGATAAATTTTACCTGTGTACAGCCGTGTAAGCGCCACTCAGGCCAGGGTACGAGACACGGACAGGGCTCAGCAGGCTCTCTCATGACCCTTCTCTTTCAGTTCACCTCCCCCAGGGAGCCCCACTCTGGCTCCTGACAGCACAGATTAGTTTTCCCTGTGCTTAAACATTGTATAAATAAAATTGTAAAGAATCCACTTTTGTATCTGGCCATCTGTGCTCAACATTATGTGTATGAGAATCAGTCATGTCTTTGCGTACAGCAGCAGTTCTCTCCTTCACTGCTGCATTGTATTCCATTTTATAAATATAAAACAATCAACTATTCTTATAATGGATATCTTCTTTTGGCTGCCACTTAAACAGTTGTGAGAAAATATACATTATATAAAATTGAACATTTTAACCATTTCTAAGTATACAACTCAGTGGTCTTAAGTACATTTACTATATTGTACAACCATTACCACTGTCCATCTCCAAAACTTCATCTTTTCAAAGAGAAACTCTGCACCCGTTAGATAATAACTCCTCGTGTCCCTTCCCCTGGCCCCTGTCAACCACCATTCTACTTTCTGTTTATGTGAACTTGACTATTCCAGGTACCTCACCTAAGAGAAATCATGTAGTACTTATCTTTTGTGACTGGCTTCTTTCACTTGCAATAATGTCTTTAAGTTTACCCTTTTGTAGCATGCATCAGCACTTCCTTCCTTTTAAAGACTGAACTGTATTCCATTCTGTATATGTAACACGTTTTATTTCTCCATTAATTTGTTGATGGACATTTGGGTTGTTTCTACCTCTTGGCTATGGAGATTCTCTCTTTCAGTTTCGGGGTGTCCACGGCAGGTCAGTGGCATCCCAGAAGAGTGCACACATACAGATACCTAGGGCCATGTGGCAATGGAGACGGTCATTGGATTGTCATTCCTTGGAGATCCTACAGCTGGAGAGAAGTGTTAGTAGAAATTTGGGAAACAAAACAAGAGAGTCAGGAGGCTGGGAAGCGTGTCAGGTGGCGTGCCACCTGGAAATGTGCAGAAGAGAGGGTGGAGGATGAGCAGAGGTGAAAATACATGTAGGTGAGTCTAACAACCAGTTCAAAACTAATTCCATGACATCCAGTTATTTAGCGGACATTTTCAATTTCTTTATTACCTGACCTAGGATCCTTCTGAAGGCTGGGTGCTGACATTTGCTTCTACTGCCCTGACTTCTACCATCACTTAAATACCGATAATTCCTAAATCTGTCTCATTAGCACTATCTCTTCCTTGGGCTCTAGAGCCATATTTTCATCAGCTTAGTTGACATATATACCTGTATGTACACAGATACTTCAAATTCAATGTGCCCTAAATGACAACAATCTTTTTTAGCTTTGAGGGATTTCATTACAATTTACTCAGTTATGGAGGCCAGAATTCTAAGAAGTGTCTTTAACTCCTTTCCTGGGCTCCATCCTATTGATTCTACTTCTAAACTACCTCTAGACCATGCCTGAGTTTTACGCCATGTCTTGGTTCATAGACACTTTTCCCTTCCTCCATATTGCTGGCAGGGTTATTTTTCCAAGATAGATTTGATCATGTTATTTGCAATCTCTCCTCTTGTCTTTAAGCTTTTGAAGTGTCCCCACTGACAAGAGGATAAACTCGATGCCATTAGTATCGCTTATAAGGCCCTTCAGGACCTGTCACTGAACTGGTATCACAGTTCATTTTATATCTTTCCCTGTGTGCTTCACCCATGCTGATCATTTTCCACGTTCTCTAATATTGGACATGATTTTGTGCCACAGTATCTTTGCAGGTGTGGTTCTGTCTAAAAGCAGAACACTTACAGTCCTCCTCATACGTGAAGAAGCAGGTTTCCCTATCATTCTCCTCTCATCTTTCTTCTTGGAGGAGGTAGAACTCTGTGCAGGGTCTGGAGTGAAAGCTCTTGAAGTTCTTTACATTATACTGCACATCTGAGGGTCCTCACATAGTCCCTGGGGGCCACAGTGAGAGTCTTGGCTTAACAGTGCCTCCGATCTGACACGGTACAAGCTTCTTTGGTGGAGACGGCGGACAGAACGTATTTGCATCTACCTTCTATTTCCTAACAGTCTAATCTTTGGCTTCTGAGCCTCATTCATCAAACTGAGATGATATTCTCCACTATGTGGGAATTTTGAACAATACATGGGAATATTTGGGAAAACCTCTTACAAGCTCTAAGTACTGTAACTATTAGTTATCATTACTATATACTTCACTCTTTTACTCTTTCCTTTTTATATATTTCTGTTTCCTCCCTTTCCTCTTTTTTCATTTTCTACATCGTTTCTTTCCTTTCCCTATATTTTTCACATGTTTTGTTCTTGCCCTTCAGACTGACAGTCATACTGATAAGAAATTTTAGCCCTACTGGATGCTGCTTAGTTTTGACCTCTGTACTTGCATAAGGTGCCACCAAACTATTCCATGCGCTTAACCATTCTCACATTTCCCCCGTTTGTTCAAACTTCTCTCCTGGGAGTTAGCACCTCTGACCGGCCTGGGGAAGAGTTCTCCAACTCACACAGTTTCTTTGTTGTTGAACTTTTATTTTATTTTTTATTTATTTAATTTTGATAATGGAATGTATTGGGGTCACATTGGTTGATAAAATTACATCGTTTCCGAGGAACAATTCTGTAATATGTCATCTGTATATTGTATTGTGTGTTCACCACTCCATGCAGTTGGACTTCCAAAAAAGACTTTTTGCGCAAGTGTCAACTGATTAACCTTTAGGCCTGCAAAAAAATGACGGGGGAGGGGAGGATATCAAAGGAGTTATATTTTCAGCTGTTTTTCAGTGAAGGGTGAATCAATCATAAAAATGTCTTTGACTCTTGTTTGGTTACTGCACCAACAATTGGGTATAACTCTCTGAGTTAGAGGGAGTTAATGGTTTCTTGGGGTAATAAAGCTGTCAGGAGGAGGGAGACTTTCATCTCACACCATAAAAAATGTGAAAGCATTGGGTGGGGGTGCAAGGACGCTGAGGAGATGGCAACATCTGGAGAATCTAGAGACCTGAACAGTTTGGTAATTTATGGCCTGAGAGAAAAGCATTAGGCCCAGAGCCGGGAAGCCTGGGTTCTATTCTCACCCTCATCGCTGACTTCCAGGGTGACCTTGGGCACGTGACCTGTCTCTGCTTCTTGTGTTAACTTGATAGACAAGGATAAAAATACTACATGTATTTATCAATTTGTTATCGTAAGGGAGTTTTTATTTTTCTCTCTCAGTAAATGAACAAGGCATGCTCTCTCTCTCTCTTCTTTCTCTCTCTCCCTCTCTCTCTCCCATTTCATTGGAGCTTTATTTTATTTTATTAAGAATTCATCAGACCTTGGATGCCAAGAAGTTTAATATTAAGGCCACGCCAATTTGAAGGAGGAAGAAGTTGCACCTCAGAGAAATTGACATTTACAGTCAGAACTTTAAGTTGCTATTAATCACACTAGGTTTCTCCTGTTTAATCACAGACCCACAAGACAAGAGTAACTTTGCAAATAAAATCAGAGGATCTTGAAAGTTACAACTATCTGTTTTAATTATTGGCAAGTGGGTTATGTTCAGTGTGGAACAGAAGTGAAGTGAAGCCCAGCTGGGAGTGTCACACTGCAAAGTGGAGCAGGCACCGGGTTAGGGCTCAACTCAGGTCCCTCCTTTTCCATGCAAACTTCCCAAGGCACCATGATATCACTTAATTTACCAAGGCACAATGATATCACTTACCTGGTACTCATATGTCTTATCACTCTTATTTTTCAATTATATTCTATTTTTCGAAGTTGCTTTCTTTCATTGTAATTTGGCTTTTAAGAGATGATTATCCCTGTGGTTACAAATTAATTCATTCCACAAATATTTGAAGTGTCTGTGAAGTGTCAGCCAATCTGCTGGCCTGAGAAGTAGAGTGCTGGGCCCATTAGAAGTGGTTTCTGCCCTCATGAGTCTTGGGAATGACTGGGGAGAGAGACATCAAAACGTTGTCATACCAAAATCTGATTGCAGTGGTGTAAGTGTGAAGGAGAGAAAGCACCCAGAGCTGTCAATAGAAGTAGTGATTTTTCTGCAAAATATTTCACCTGGTATTATCATTAGAGCTTCCTAGTCCCCTTTTTCATCTTCCAGGAGACCACTGCATTTGCTCTGCCAATATCCCTTCTTCACTGGGATATATATTTTTATTTTTTATTTTAAATTGTGGTAAAACATACATGACAAAATTTATCATCTTAATCATTTTAAAGTGTACAGTTCAGTAGCGTTAAGTACCTTCACATTGTTAGCCAAACTACCACCTCCATCCATTTCTGGAGCTCTTTTTGTCTTGCAAAAGTGAAATTCTATATCCATTAAACAACACCCCCCCCCCCCAAATTCCCCCTTCCTCCCAGTCCCTGATAACCGCCATTCTATTTTCAGTCTCCATGAATTTGATTCCAATGGGAATCACATACAAGTGGAATCATACAGTATTTGTCCTTTTGTGACTTAGCTCAACGTCCACAAATTTCATCCTTTCATCCAAGTTGTAGCATGTGTTAGCATTTCCTTCTTTTTTTAAGGCCGAGTACTATTATTCCATTGTATGTATATACCACAGTTGTTTATTCATTTATCAGCTGATGGGCACTTGGATTGCCCCTACCTTTTTGGCTATGGTAGATAATGCTGCTGTGAACGTAAGTGCATGTAAATCCATTAGAGACTCTGTTTTCAATTCTTTTGAATAGATACCCAAAAGTGGAACCGCTGGATCGTATGGTAATTCCATGTTTAATTTTTTTGAGGAATGTGTGTGTGTTTTGTACTTAGCTTCTGTTCTGACTGTAGCCACACTGTGTCTTGTCAGAAACATGTGGTGGCCGGTGCAGAGCACGTCCGATCCACATTTGTTTCTTATTTTTTTCCTTCAGTTGGGAGCATTGTGCCAAAACTGATGCACTTCCGCTTTGCTTTGCTTTCCTTTCCTGATGCACTCAGAACTTGGCTAAGACCCCCTAAGCCAATCTCTTTAACTAAGGTATATGAACATTTTTTTCACCATTCGCAATGCATTGAATCATAATATCTAATTATGGTGAGTGAATAGCAGATAATCAGTGATAACATCAAGGGAAGTACAGTGGCCCCCCTTATCTGCGGTTTTGCTTTCTGAGGTTTCAGTTACCTGTGGCCAACCATGATCTGAAAATATTACATGGACAATACCAGACATAAACAATTGGTAAGTTTTAAATCGTCTGCCCTTCTGAGCAGTGTACTGAAATTGCAGGACCTGGGGCGTGACTCTCGCTTTACTCCGGCGTCCCCTCGCTGTATCTGCTCTACTCCCCTCTGTCTTCTGGATTATCAGGACTACTGCAGTAGTTCCACAGTGCTTATGTAGCCTCATGCTAGTCACAATGCCTGCGTTGTTCATGCCCCTTCGTCTCTTCATGTAGGCGTTTTGTCATCTCAGAGCATCACTAGAAGAAGAAGGGCGAGTACAGTAGAGCAGGTCCTCCAATACCATTGTTTCACTCAACGTTGTTTGTTATAACACTGACGAGAAAAGAAAATTCAGTTTCCAGCTGGGACCACAGTCTACCTGGAGTCCGCACATTCCCTAGTGTAGGTTTTCTCTGGGTCCTTCGGGCTCCTCCCACAGTCCAAGGAAGTGCATGCGAGGTGAATGGCGTGTCTCCGCTGTCCCATCTGAGTGAGTGCGGGTGGCAGTGGTCCTGTGATGGAAGGGCACCCTGTCCAGGGTGGGCCTCTCCTTGGTCCTGAGCTGCCAGGAGAGGCTCTGGGCACTGTGACCCTGAACTGGAATAAGCAGGTTGGAAAATAATGATCTTGTTTGATTAATTTTTCCTATATGTTTGTATAGATCACATTTATTTCAATGTTTAATAGTATAAATGTTTTGGGTTTTTATTTAGAAGTGAGGTGATGATTTTGTGACCAAAAATATGCCATAGGAACTTAACTCTTATTTATATCATTCAGCCTAAGGTAAAATTGGTTTCATCAAATGTTGTTTTGCTTAAAGTCACTGTTTCAAAGAACCTATGGAGGATGTTAAATAAGGACTTCCTGTACAGTCCAATAATATACTTTTAGAGAGAGAGGTCACACTCACTTAACTTTTATTATAGTATGTTATTATGATTATTCTATTTTATTTTTAGCATTGTTATTAGTCTCTTACTGTTTCTAGTTTATAAATTACACTTTATCATAGGTATGTAGGTATAGGAAAAAACATCGTATATATAGGGTTTGGTACCATGTGCAGTTTCAGGCACCCACTGGGGGTCTTGGGATGTATCCCACGGATAAGGAGGAGGTTCTGCTGCAATAGCTCTTTGTTTGAAAGTGAATGTAGAAATTATAAATAAGAAAATCAGTGCCATCAACCCCGAAAGCCCTTGAAATGCCCATAACTCCTCCCTCACAGTTTTATAAGCTTCCCTTGCTCTCCAATCTGCCTTTAATTTGTTCTTCTTTTCCTCAAACTTCGGCATTGAAGATAATGAAAAAAGCAATTTCTTATTCAACTCTATTGTTTTTCCTTGCTGTTTCATTACAAGTTTTGAAATATGTTGTTTTCTACTGGTTTTCATTGCAAATGTGCAGAATTTCAATTACTTTAAGATCCCTGGCAACCCTGGAATTTATTATAGAACAAATAGGCCTTCTGAGGGCTAACTAAGGACTTAACCACAGTTGATAACATTTGTCCTCCTATGGTGAAATCTTTCTTCAGGATTGAATTCTAAGCAACGTACTGATAAATAAATATTTCGAATATAATTCTTTTGCAAATAAGACCATCCAGATTATAAACTCTCTTTAGTACTGGACTGTTTATATACGATCATTTCTTCTGAAGTGCCCATTGCAATGCCTTACACATATGAGGCATTTCCTGGGTGTTAGTTGAGAGTCTGAAAGAGGGAGATTCCTTATTCTCTCTCTGGGTAATTCAAGTTTGGTGTGTCACAGTGTCTTTTTGTCTTTTACAGTGTAGCTGAAATCAGTTTCGGTGTCCTTTGCTAAGCTAGAAGCAACTGATTTTAAATGTAATTAAGTTAAAAAAAATTATAAAGTGTCAACCATAAGAAAAGTGCAGAGAATTATATACCACATACCCACCAATGATGCTTAACAGATAATAACATTTTGCAGTATTAGCTTCACATAGCTTTTTCTTTAAGAAATAAAATGGTGCAGTTAAACTCTCTCGACATTGACTTCCACCCATCTGTCTTCTCCTTCTTTCCTTCACCAGAGATGACCAATATCTTTCAGCTGGCTTATTTTATTCTCATCCACACTTTACTATTTGACTACATGTATATGGTTCCATAAATAATATAGGTATTGTTCTGTGTATTAAAACAGATATGAATAATAAAATACTGTATGTATCCTTTGCAATTTGTTATTTTTAGTTAACATTAATTTTGATATATATCCATGTGCATACGTATATATTTGGTTCATATATATTAATTGTTATATGCAATTCCATAATATGAATAAACCATAGTTTATTTTTCCATTCCCTCTTGATGGACAGGGTTTCCCAGGAAGCAGAACCTAAGACCAAAGCTTCTTAAGGAGTGTGGTCCCAGGGAAGCAGGCATGAAGGAACAGTTCAGTGAGTCAGGAACGGAGGGAGAGCTGATGTGTGGACTCTGACGGCTGCCTGCCGTGCTCCCATGGCAGCCAATTGCTGATTTTGCAGGACTATTTGATGCCTACCGATCTTGTGGGATACTTCAAACTTTATGAGCTATTATGTCTCAGGACAGTCCTAGAGAAGGAAGAAGAACTTAATTACCACTTGTCTGCCCTTTATCAAAGATTTGGGGTTGCCACATTTAGCAAATAAAAATATAGGATACCAGTTAAATTGGAATTTCAGATAAGCAACAAATAATTTTTTAGTATAAGTATTGTCCGTGCCAATATTTATGCTAAAGATTTAGATCATACTTACACTAAAAGGTTATTTGTTGTTTATCTGAAATCTAAATTTAATTGGTACCCTGTATTTCCTTTGGTAGATGCAGCTTTACCGGGTGTGTTAACACCCTGCCCTTCTAGGGAATGTCTGTGGGGAGGCTGTCAGGTCCTAGCACATAATGCCTCGCACGTTAGAGACTCCCAGGCCGAAGCTGGAAATCACCTTACAGGCCACCTCAGAGGGTGGTTCTCAATCTTTTTTCACTCCCACTTTTCTGAGGCTCATAACATACTCCTATTCATAATAATGGCTAATAATAATGGTGTCGAACCTGGGGCATCTGTAAGTATCAAATGAGAATTTGGTGGTAGTGATGAGTGTGTGTGTGTGTGTGTGAGAGAGAGAGAGAGAGAGAAAGAGAGGGAGAAAGAGGAAGAGAGAGAGAGGGAGAGAGAGAGAGGTGTTAGGGCAGAGCTGGGAGGCACATATATTTTCAAAACACGTTTTGAAAAATTCTCCAGTTGATTCCAATACACCCCCTAATCCCCTCATCAAATCAATGATCAGCTTCAGGGATCATGGAAGACTTTCTAAGGAAGTGCTGTCTGAGCCAAAATTTTGGGGCTTGACTAGGAACTAACTATATGAAGAAAAGTGGGATTGAGGAAAGCATTTCAAACTTGGGAAACAGCTTTTTCAAAGGCCTCTGTGTGGGAGGGAGGATGGCATGTGGAGGAAAACTGAAAATGGAAAGATGATCTGAGAGAAAGTAGGGGAAGAATGGTGAGATATGTGGCTGGAGAGATAGATGTAGTCCCCATCTGTCCTGTAGGGCTTAATATGCCATGTTAAGGGTTTTGAACTTGATCCTAACAACAATGGGAAGCCATAAAATGATCTGAATAGAGGAGAGACATGAATTAATCTCATTTTTATAAGAACAAAATTAGGTTCCAATGTGTAGAGCAGATTTTGGGGGGATATCATTTAGACAGTGAATGTCTAGCCAGGACATGGTGTTTGATGACTGGGCTAAGAAATGGCAGTGTAGGTTCAGAGGGGTAGATAGATGTGAAAAATCATTAGTGGGTAAAATCGACAGGACTTAGTGCTTTGGAAGTGAAGGAGAAGTATTAATAAAGGACCTCTTAGATTTCTGGTTTACATGGTTTGATGGCTAATGGAGCCGGTCATTGAGATAGGGAACCTTGAAGCAAGACGTGCGTGGAATTAGTGTGGACCTGATTATTATGAAGTGCCTTTAAGACACATCTGAGTGAAAATGTTAAAGGCCATTTAATGTCTGGGTGTGATGTTTGGAGGAATGACTTGGGCTGGAGTTAGAGGTTAGCGATCCATGCCCTGGGCATGAACGAGAATGCCAAAGTGCCAAGTTAAAGAGAGGTCAGACATCAAGCACTTCTTCTGAATAGTAACTAGTTAATCCGATAAACTAATTCTTGAGCAACTCTCTTGAAAGAAGAGACTGCTGTCCACTCTCCCAGGCAACCAAAGGGGTAACTTTAACGGACAGAAATTTAAGTCATGTAGCAAGTTTGGGGGAGAGTGTATTGGAGCAGGCAGGCCTTGTGGTGTCTCATAAGCCGCACTAGGCTGGAAGCTCCCTTCTGGTTGGTTCCACTACTGTAAGAGCTTTCTGTCTTTTCACATATAATGCGTACTAGACAGATGGTAAGCAGAGAGACAATGAAGACATTTAAATTCATGAATTCATGAGACCCAAGTAGTCTCTCTGTTCTCTGGTTGTCTGTGTGTGTGTGTGTGTGTGTGTGTGTGTGTGTGTTTAGAAAGAGGTGTGTAAGAGAAAAATAGGAGGATATTGGAGGATTTGTTTTTGGAAAGAAATTCCTAGAGGCTGTCCTGGCATCATTACTGATTCAGCATCAGCCCTTGCACCTTCTCTGTCTTCTACACCCCCAAACAGCAAGCCCTAAACAAGGTTGCTGCCATCACTGAGAGTCCTACATGTATCAGACACGTGGAACCTCTATAGGACACGTATGATGTAGATATTATCACCCTCTTTTCACAAGTAATAAAAAGGGAGACTCAGAGAGGGTAAGGAATTGGGGTAATGTCACTGAGCTAGTATGTGACGTACTGGTGATTTGAAGAGAAGTCTGACTGTCAAACGGTGCCGTCTCCTATTCACTATACTACTCTTAAGTGTTCAGAGGAAAGCTCACCCCAGATCTGAGCAAGACTGGACCCGAAAACAGATATTCCGTCCTGTTCGCTAGAATCCACTTTGTGATGTAGGAATGGGGACTCAGATGTTTTGCAAACTCCCTGGGATAGAAAGGGTTGTTAGGAACTAGCCTTTCTTTAACTAGAAAATTCAGCCAACTAGAACTTCATTCCTCATATACTCCTGTTAATTGCTGTTTTGCTGTGCCTCAGGGAAAAGTGAGGCAATTGCTCTGGGGAAAGAGAATGAGCGATGCGAAGTCTGAGCATCCCAGGTCTGAGGATAAATTATGTGGTTAAGATTGGGGCTCTCTCTTCGTGGCTGAAGTTTTATTGACTTTGAGTTCAAATCAAATGCCTCACTTGAGCCCTTCACATCAGACTAACAGTGTTGGGAAACAACACTAAGCATCCTGAGATTTTCAAGTGGCATCTTGGAAGGTCCCCTTGGTCCTTTTGGGCTGGTCAGCTTTCTCATTTATTTTCCCGATACGTTTTGGGGTTATTTATTTCACTCTGCATTTAGACCTGAGAAGTCTTTATATAATTTGGACCTCATCGTTTGAATAGCCTTTTTTTTTTTTTTTAAATCCTCACCTGAGGATATATTTATTGATTTTAGAGAGAGATGAAGAGAGAGAAAAAGAGAGAGAGAAAGTGTGAAGAAAAGCATTGATTGGTTGCCTCCCATAGGTGCAGCCTGACTAGCGGTTGGACCTACAATTTAGGTATGTGCCCTGACTGGGGATCGAACTTGCAACTTTTTGGTGTACGGGACAACGCTCCAACCAACTCAGCCCCCTGGCCAGGGCTGAATAACCTTCTTTTTAAGAAGGGAAAGAAAGAGGTAAACCGGCTAACTACACATGTGTTTTGTGCTCTTTTGGTTATTTTTAAGTAGGGCTCTCCATGGGGAATGAGCAGCGAGACTGAACACTGTACGAGGACATTCCCTGGGGCATCATTTCAGAACAGCTGAGAAGCCCGGGGTCTTGCATGTCACCAAATCTGGAGATCCTTTCTATTTTGTCGCTGTTGCTGTTTCAAGCATATTTGGATTGCTCATTGGAGCATTTATAGGATGGCTGCCATGTAACCCTTGTCAGGTCATTCTAACAGCTGTACCATCTTGGTCATCGGCACATTGGCATCTGTATTCATTTCCTAGAACTACTGCAATAAATCATCACAAACTTGGTGGCTTAAGACAACAGAAATTTATTCTCTCATCATTTTGGAGGTCAGAAGTCTAAAATTAAGTTGGCAAGGCCCTTTGGAGGCCCCAGGAAAAGCCCCAGGGGAGAAGCTTGTCCTGCCTCTTCCAGGCATTGCTTGGCTTGTTGCTGCAAAGCTCCAGTCCCCGCCTCTGTGTTCACGTACTCTCTTATACAGACACTTATCGTTGGATTTAGGACCCACCCAGGTAATTCAGGATGATTTTATCTCGAGATCTTTAATATAATTACATTCTCAAAGACCTATTTTCCAGATAAGGTAACATGCACAGGATCACTTTATTTGGAAAATAAGGTATTAGGATGTGGATATACCTTTTTGAAAGGCACTATTCAACCTACTGTATTGTCTGTTTCTTTTTTAAACTATTTTATTGAGATAAAATAGTTTTGTTTTGACATACAAAAACCTGTGCATATTAATGCTGCGATGAACAGGAATGTGTGTGTGTGTATACATGTCTGTTTCTTGAAAGAGTTTAAGAAACGTTGATATTAAGGCTTGACATATTTGGTAGAATTTACCTGTGACGCCATCTAGTCCTGGACTTCTCTTTGTTGGGAGGTTTTTGATTACGATTCAGTCTCCTTATTTGTCATTCGTCTGTGCAAGCTTTCTGTTTCTTCCTCATTCAGTCTTGGTGGGTTGTATGTTTCTAGGAACTTACCCATTTCTTCTAGGTTGTCTAATTTGTGGACGCATAATTGTTCTTAACAGTCCCTTATGATCTTTTTAAATTTCTGGGGCATGAATTGTAACATTCCCTCCTTCATTTCTCTTTAGCTATTGAATTGGCTCTCTTTTTTTCTTAGTCTAGCTAAGAATTTGTTGATTTTTTTTTCAAAAAACCATTTCTCCAACTCTTAGTTTTGCTAGTTTTTCTACTGTTTCCCATTTTCTATTTCATTTATTTCTGCTCTAATCTTTATTATTTTTCCTTCCTTCTGCTAACTTTGGGCTTAGTTTGTTCTTTTTCTAATTTCTTGAGGTATGAATTTAGGTTGTTTATTTGAGATTTTTTTTTAAATGTAGCATTTATCACTATAAACTTCCATCTTAGTAGTGCTTTTTCTGAATTCATAAGTTTTGATATGTTGTATTTTTGTTTTCACTTGTCTCAGGGTATTTTTAAAATTCCCTTTTGATTTTTTCTTTGATCCAATGTTTGTTCAAGAGTGTGTTATTTGATATCTCTATATTTGTGAATTTTTCCATCTTTCTTATGTTATTGATTTTTCATTTTGTTTCATTGGGGTCAAAAAAGATACTGGGGTGACTTCAGTCATTTGAAATTTGTCAAGACTTGTTCTGTGATCCAGCATGTGATCTACCCTCTGCCATGCCCCGCATGTGCCTGAGTAGAACTTATATTCTGATGGGGCCCATGCATGTTGGTTATTGGGGTCTGAGAGCTGGTGGCTGTGGGCTCCTGCCCCTTGTCTCTGTTCTTAGGTGCTCTCAGGTGATCCAGCCGTGCTGATTCCCTCAGAGCTCTGGGCTGGTGTGACAGAAGCGGGCCTCTTAGGCAGTGTCCCAAGAGGCTGTGGAAGCTGGGTCCTCACTTCACCTTCTTTTTTCCCCGTGGGAGATATTGTAGGACAAGGAGGTCTTTTTTGGCACTGAGCTGTACTGGGCATGGGGAGGAATGATGTGGGTAAAGGGAAACTGTTCTTTTTACTCTTTTCAGTGCAGCTGTTTTGGATTTTGTGCTTTATAGGTGCTAGAACCTCTCAGTTGGACTCTGGCGCTTTCAGAAAGGTTTGTTCGCCTGTGGACGGTTAGACCCGTGTTTCTGGGGGGAATGCAGGCTGGGACTTCCTCTTCTGCCTCCCTGCTCTGAAAACAGTGTCTGTTGAGTTTCTTTCTTCATCCAAGTTGAGATCATCCTGGGTTTTGGTACGATAAGTGATTTTCCATTTAAACCTGGGTATTTTGGATATTATGTTGTGAGACTTTGGATCTTGGTTAAATCTTCTGTTGTAGGAGACTTTTGTTTTTGTTTTTGTTTTTTGACACTGCTCTGGCAGGGAAGAAAAACACTGCCTGGCTACTGTGTCGCTGCCAGGTGTGCTTAGAGGTCCAAATTCCACACTGGCCTTTGTTGGCACCTGGAGCGAGAGGCTTCTTCTTCCTGCTGGCTGGGCGGGGAGTTCGGGGTCTCATGAGGCCTACCACCTCTGTCCTGGTTGTGGGGAGCAGAGGTGCCTTGTGACTGCCCCTACATGGCCTCCAATGTCATCGTGGAGGGACCACTCATTACAGCTTGCTGACTCTCCGTTAGGCCTCCTGTGACCCCACGCACCAGGGAGGGGAGAGGGGCCTTGTTTTTATCGGGGGGGGTGGGTGGAAGTCTATGTTCTCCACGCAGCCTCTGCCGGCAGCATCACCTGTGGTGTGGACAAGAGTAGAGCAGTTATTGTCTAAAGGTTTCTGTTTTGCTAGCTGCCCCTTTCCTGGTCCTTTGCTTAGAGAGAGTGGGCTTTTGTTCTGTTTTGTGTGTTTTGTTTTTCTTTTTTGCACTCATTATGCACTCGTTAGTTTTTCTGGATTGCTGGCTTCTCCACCACTACCCAGTCTGGGGTACACGTGGCAAAAAGAAAACCCAGGAAACTCACCTTGGGTCCCCCGCCAGCCTGCCTCCTTCTCTCCATCTTTCAGTCTTCTTCTGTTTGTTATATATACAAATCCAGAGTTTTTAACTGTGCTCAATGGGAGGAATAAGGAAAGGATGTCTACTAATATTTTTGAAGGTGCAGGTCTCTTTATTGGTGTTAATATGATGTAAAGAGTGTTTACTTTTTTGGAGTAAAATTCTTTTTTTTGTTTTTTTGTAGCTGTCATATGTCCCTTCTAGAAATTATATAAACATTATTCTACTTTTTTTAGTGCTTTCATAGTTTTATGTTTTATATTTAAATACTTAAGCAAGTGTTTATCAAAATTTGGCCTATAGGTCACAGTTCCTGGATCCCACCTAAGAACTACTGAATCAGACTCTCTGGGAATCTCCCTTTACATCAAACTCTCCACATGATTAAATATATGCCAAAGTTTGAGGTCTACCCTTTTACCCATTCAAAAAAAAAATTAATGTAAGTTGTAAGTCAGGAATCTCACAATTTTCCCCCTAAATGATTAGTCAATTGTCTTAAAACCATTTATTAAATTGTTCTCTTTTCCTGCACTGATTTAAAATGCCGCCATGATAAAATATTAAATTTATATATAAATATAAATATTTGGGTTTGTTTCCAGATGTTCCATTCTGCTTCATTGATCTGTCTGACCATCCTGGCGCCAGTAACTTATTTTTTTAATTGCTATAACTCCAGTCTGCGTAGACATCTGAATGTTGCTTTGCACCCGTCTCTAAAAGCCTCCTTGGAAACCATTTGCCAGGAGAAAATTAGATGACTCATATGTGTAGATGCTTTGTAGATTGCAAAGATCTCTGGCTTCTCAAGCCACCTCTGACACCAGCACTTCCTAAAACACTGATCTCATCCTGTCCCTTCTGGGCTCCAAAATCTTACTCATAAGGCAAAACGAATCATCCTGGCATTCAAGGCTCTTCCTCTGCAACCTGGTCTCCATCTATCTTTTCAAAATGACCTCCTTCTTGCTTTCAGTAAAAACCTCTTCTCTAAAAAAACTTACCTACTCTCGGTTTTCCAGACTTGTTGGACGTATTTCTTACATCGGGTTTTGCTGTTCTCCTCACCTTGAAGTGTGTTCTTTAAGTCCAAACTCCTTCCACAAACCTTTTCAACTGAATGTATAGCTTAACTGATCTCTCTTCACCCTCATGACACTCACTTTACACATATCGCATATTGACCTATGATAGCTCTCATAAGATGAAATTAGTTATCCACGTTTTCTGGAGTGTAGCTATCATATCACCAAGTGACACTATCATGTCCTCACATTCAGAGGTGTTGCCTTCTTCTGTGCGTGCCTCTGTGTTCCCTAGCAAAGTGTGATGTACACAGCAGACATTTCACTCGATGCTCATTTACTGGTCAAGTAAGGCAGGGCGATGCTAGAGCTGCGTTAAGGTCTATGATTGATTTGTTCAAACCCAGGCAGAGGATTGGTCTCCTTGTTTCATCTGTTTTCAGGCATGTGTTCCATTTAGAGCAGAGTTACAGGTAAACCCTGTGACCTGAGATATCATTGCTTTATATTAATGAATAAGACGATGATCTCGTGGGACACACTGATCCTGTGCAGAGATGGAGAAACCCAAGAATGTTTTCTTTAGATTCTTGTAAAACCTCCCTGCAACTCATAATAATCTCAATTGAACAGAAAAGAGGATGTTTTGTAGATGCTATCATTGTCTGTCCTACCAAACAACCTTGTACTGAGAATTTACCCACGTAGAACCTTTGATTTCTCAGCAACCATTAAAAATTTTTTTAAAAAAATCACTTTTTCTGATTTCTCTGTGGCCACAGCTGACTGAACTGATCAAAGGGGGCACAGTGATGACATGGGCCAATCTACTTCTCGTTCTGGTGAATCGAAACTAAGAAACACAGAGTTAGCAATGGGATAAGGGCACTGAAGATGAAAGATTCTTCAAGAGAAGTTGGGCCCAGGGAAGCTGTGATGGCAAAGAGAAGCTAAAATTCGAAGGATTGGGTGAACAAGAGAGTAAGGCAGAGAAAGAATGAAAATGATGCTTCTGGCAGAGGGGTGGGGAGAATATGTGTGCCTGGGCTACACTGATTCTGGACATACTGTTTACCAGGGCTCTCGTGAGCTAATTCCCCTCCCCCCAGTACTGAGTCTCCTCTTACGGTCTCTGTAGGTCAGGGATTTAGAAAGTGCATGGCTGGGTGCTTCTAACTTGGGGTATCCAGGTGGTTGTTGTCGGGCAGGGGTAGAGATGGAAAATCAGGAAACTTGAGCATCTGTGGGCTGGTGGGATATTTCTTCCTCTTCATGTAGTCTCTCTGGATGGACTAGCTTGAGTTTTCTCACAGTATGGTGGCCTCAGGGTGGTAGAATTTTTTTACAGTTCCAGTGTGGTTTCAGCAAATAAAGTGGAAGTGGCATCATCTTTTGTAACTTAGCTTTGGAAGTCACACAGCCTCACTAACATAGCACTATGTTAGTTGACCAGTCATTAAAGTTGGCTCAGATTTAAGGGGAAAGGACATAGATCTCACTACTCAATGACAAGAGTGTCAAAAAATTTGCAGATCCTTTAAAAAAAAACACCACATGATTTTTATGAGGTAAATTTATATACTTCTGTTGTTATTAATTTCTGCCTTTAAAAAAAGAGGATCTGATGCCCTGGCTGGTGTGGCTCAGTTGGTTGGAGTCTCATCCATAACTGAAAGATTGTGGGTTCAGTTCCGGTTCAGGGCACGTACCTAGGTTGCAGGTTCGATCCCTGGACATGGTCTGGGCGTAGGTCCCTGGTTCAGGCGCACACACGAGGCAACCAATAGTTGCTTCTGTCTCACATCTCTTGCATCGATGTCTCTTTCCCTTCTTCTCTCTGTAAAAGCAAGGGAAAAAAAAATGTCCTCGGGTAAGGATAAAAACAAACAAACAAACAAACGAACGAACACAGGTTCTGTGTAATTGATCGATTATAAAACAAAAGAAACAAATGAAAAATCAGACTAAAATAAAAAATATGAACAAAAGGATGAGAGACACAGATATACCGTGCACCTGGACTGATTTGAATTTCTTCCATATTCACTTCTGGGCAGTGAAGATAAAACATGAGGGACTTTGGTGCTTATAGCTCTACCTGTTTAGCAAATGGACGCTTACAAATTTATCTGAAGAGTCATTTTTTCCCCTTGACACTGAATTTTATGGAAGAGTTTACTGAATGGGCCCTTTCATCACAGCCATTGGAAAACAGAATAGTCAATGCCTGGCTTTGGTTGCTTGAGTGAGATGCTCTTTTAAGTGCATACTTGTGATAGCATTGCTTTGTGAAAACGGAGAGGTAAATACTAACACTAGCTTTCAACTCATTTCCACAGGGAACTAAGATGTGATGTGGTATGCTGCTTTCTAAAGGTCTAATGGGGACCCTGCCTCAGGGAACCCAAAACAATGATTTTTCGGCTCTGGCTGTATATTAGAATCAGTGGGGTGGGGACACCTTTGAAAAACCCTAATGTCCAAGCTCTTTCTCAGACCAAATGAACAAAATGTCTGGGAATGGGACCCAGCCACCAGTATGTTTTTAAAAAAAGATTTTATTTTTTAATTTATTTTTCAGAGAGAGGGGAAGGGTGGGGAGAAAGATCGATGTGCAAGACAAACACCAATTGGTTGCCTCTCACGTGCCCTGAACCAGGAATCTGACCCACAGCCCAGGCGTGTGCCCCTGACTGGGAGTCAAACAGGTGGGCTTTTGGTTCACAGGTTGGCCGGCACTCAACCCACTGAGCAACACCAGCCAGGAAGGCCACCAGTGTTTTTCAGAGTTTCCCTGTGTGATTTCACTGTATAGTCGGCATGGAGAACCACTGCTTTAGTGCTGGGCTTGGCAAACTGTTCCTGAAAACGGCCACATAATAAGTGTTTGTGTGTTGGGAGGCCATATTGCTTCTGTTGTTTCTAGTCATCTTTGCCTCTGTAGCAGAAAACAGCAGAAAAACAGACAATATGTAATGACTGGGCATGGCTGTGTTACAATAAAACTATTTACAAAAAACAGACAGTGGCTGGACTTGGCCTGTGAGCCCTAGTTTTCAACCTCTTAATTAGAGGATCCGTTATTTCACAGTTTTTTTTCAACGGCATCATTCTCATATGTGGTGCTCTAGAAATGCAGATGTGAAAGAAGGAAATAGTTTCCTGATTATTGTGGCTGACACATCGGCATTTTGAGTGGTAATTTGAATTATCCTTTAGTATTTCTTTTCAATTCACAAGCTTATGTATTTGTTTGCTCATGTCATTCCACCTTCCAGTTCTCCTCCCATGCAACTCTTCTGTCCTAGGACACAGAACTTTGGAGTGAGGAGTGACCTCAGAGATTGTTCCTTCCCCCATCCCTCCAGAAAGGCTGTGACTGCCAGGACATTGCCACAGCTGGAACCGGGAGGGCAGGACCAGAACTCCGGCCCTGCAGTCTGGTCTAGAGCTTCATCTCATTGTTCCCCACTGCTCCTCGTTTGTACCTGACTCTCATTGTCCAGCTTCCTAAGACAGTCATGTGCCCACTGGGCTTCTGCCCTTTTGTCTCTTTAGAACACTTATTGCTGTGAGTCCTCGACCTTGGCCTGACCTTAATTTGTTTCCTAATCATTGTAAATTATTTGAGGTTGGATAGTGAGCTGTTCTTCCTTCTCCACCCCTACCCTCCAGTAATTCCCATCTGCCACTCCTGATTGTCAGTAATACACCATATTCTGTCCACAAGCTTTCTCTCCCTTCTAAAACCCCTTAACTCCTCTGTTTGTTAAGGCTGAGAATCTTCTCCTGCCTGCAACCTTATCCCCAAACTCTTCTGCTGGGGCTCAGAAGGCCATATACTCTCCTGGCCCTACCTGTAGGCCCTTCTCTGGCATTTTAGCATCTTTGAAAAGACAGTCCATGCTGTGTTATTGTCAGTACTGGCTTAATCTTGCCTGGTTCCTGTTTGTGTAATTTTTTGCATAATCTCATAAATCATCTTTTATGATTTTGAATTCTAAACATATACAACTTCCTTATTTCTGCCTGGTAATATTGTAATTGCCCACTAGCTAAACTGGTCAATTTTAAATTCTTGTGATATGTCAAAGAATTCAGTGAAGAGTGACTTGCTCACATTTTCAGTGCTTTTACTAAATAATTATGTGCTGGATTAATAACTAAGTCTGGTTTAACAGGTAAGCAATGATATTTGATTATTTTTAATTAGCCTCTTTATAGGTATGTAGAGGGTACTTACTGCATAGGAGTCATCTCAGAATCAAATGATTTAAGAGGGCAACTCCCTTTGCCCTTATAACTATTTTTAAAATTGAAAAAGTGTTCAATTACAGTTTACATTCTATATTATTTTGAATTAGTTTCAGGGGTTCAGCATAGTGGTTAGACAATCATATACTTTTCAAAGTATTCTTCATATTTCCAGTACCCACCGGGCACCAGATGTAGCTGTTACAATATTATTGACTTTATTTCCTCTGCTGTGCTTGACGTCCTCCTGACTATTTGCTCACTTCCAATCTGTACTTCTCAATCTCTTCCCCCTTCTTCACCCAGGCCCCACAGCCCCTCCCCTCTGGCAGCCATCAGTACTTTCTCTGTGTCTGTGAGTCTGTTTCTCTTTTGTTTGCTCATTGGTATTATTCTTTAGATCCTGCATATAAGTGAAATCATATGGTGTTTGTCTGCCCTCACAACTTTTTCTTCTTAATTATTTTATGTGGATAGATTTCCATTTGTATGAGCTATAAGAATTATTAATGAAAATGTATGGAAATTTGGGGGGTTTGATTTCTTTTGGTCTTAATTACTGGCTATATTCAGTGTCTAGATAATTTCATTCTGAAGTGATTCCTATGCAGTAGGTACTCTCTACATTCCTATAAAAAGGCTAATTAAAAATAATCAAATATCACTTCTCACTTGTTAAACCAGACTTAGTTATTCAAATAATTATTTTCTGTCTTGGTAGGACTTTATCAAAACTGGTAGCAGCATAAATTGAAGTACCTCTTTGAGAAAGCAATTTGGCCACACTGAAGTGGTGTTTTTACAATAAAAATACAAGGTGTTATCATATGATGTTTGAATGTACTTAAAATGTTCAGGAAAAGAAAGCTGTTTGGACGCCAGGGTAGGGAGGTGGGGTATGGGACATTATAGTGCTGGGCTAGTTCAAAGAGCTTCATGGACCCTAGGGGCAGGCCATTTAATTTAGCTCTGAGTTTTTTTTTTATTAGATGACCTGTTTTTGATTGGACTAATGGCTTTCTTTCCCAATGTTTCAACGATCATGTACTCCCACCAAACTTTCCATTGGAAAATAACGAGAAAGTAAGGGCCAGGGTATGTGATTGGCCAGAGTGAGGATTCTCTCTGTGCTCGGGTAGCTGCTTACCAGTCTGGCTAATGAAGTTTTCTTCTGAGAGAAGCAGGGAACCGAAGGGCAGAATGTGGTGGGCGTGCGGATGGCCTGGAAAGTCATCCTCCAGGCCTGCCCACCGCCCAGCTGTACGAAGGGTTTTATACTTTTCCATAGAACCACCTGAATCAAGTCGAAGTGTACTTGGAATCTTGCACATTTTACCCCGGTTTGATCCTTCCCAGCATTAGGCAAGCAACAGCAGTCTGAAGGTGTGAGGGTTCCGACAATTAGCTGTCTGTGTTTTACGTGGAGACAAACAAGGGTTCACAGGCTAGGCTCAGCCAGTTTGTGAGTTGATTGTACTGAGTCAATTGAGTGTTGAGTTGACTGAATTTTACACACAATAGAAAAAACAGGTAAAACTCTGCTCACCTTGTGGTGGAGTTGGGGTCACAGAGGCCTGGCCCAACATCTCGTTCCCTCAATTCTCTGGTAACATCACACTAACTTCCTCAGCAAAGCTAAGCAGATCAGTTAAATGGGGAAGATGTACTTGGTTGCAACTGAATTCTTTTTTGATTAAGACAAAAAATGATAATGATGGGGTGCTGAACAGTCTGGGAGCAGGGGCACTGCAGTTTTTTTTTGTCCCTGAAAAAGAACACAGTCACCTACCCTGAAAAAGAACAGAGTCACTACTAGATGAAGCTAACATGATGATTTCTCTGAGTGGCCAGCAAGGTTATGTTTCAGTTACCTATTGCTGTGAAACACAGCAAAAATTCTAAAACATAATGGCTTAAAATACTGATGTATGATTTCTTGCATTTTGTGGAAAAAGGATCAGCACAGGGCTTCGCTGGGTGGGCCTTCTGCTCTGTGTGATGTTGGCTGGGCCCCTCAAGCAGCTGTACTCAGGTGGGAGCGTGGCTGGGCTGACCACCCACAATGGCCCCTCATCCTCCAGGACTTTTCTCATATGGCCTCTAACATTTCAATAGCCTTGCCTGGACTTCCTAATGGCATGTAGCTGGCTCTAACAATGCAAAAGTGAAAGTTTCCAGAACTACTTAAGCCTGTACCCGGAACTGGGATAGAACTGGCAGTCATTCTATTGGCCAAACACATTGCAAGACCAACCCAAATTCCAGGGGAAGCGATTTGGCCTCTACCTCTTGATGGATCGATGGAGTCAACTTAACTTATGGAGAATCCTAAACATTGATAAGGTAGCAGTTTTCTTCTAAGAACTCAACTTAAATTTATTACACAAATGAAACGATCATTAAATAATTAATATTTATGTTATTTCTTTTTCCTTTTATTTTAAAAAGATTTTATTTATTTACTTATTTGTAGAGAGAGGGGGAGGGAGGCAGGAAGAGATGGAGAGAAACAGTGATGTGTGAGGGAAACATGGAGCCTCTTGGACGCCCCCAACTGGGGACCTGGCTTGCAACCCAGGTATGTGCCCTGACCAGGAATTGAACTGCTGACCTTTCAGTTTGCGGGAACACTGCCCAACCTGCTAAGCTATACCAGTCAGGGTATATATTGTTACTTCAACAAATGAAATGATAAATATAAAAGAATTTTATAAATGGCAAAATACTATAAGAAATCAAGTTCTAGCTTAATGGAAAAGAATAATTGGCAAAGCTTCTGCAAAGGTAAAGCTTAGGGGTCCTTATTTAACATCTGAGGAAACCAAGATTCCAATAAACATTTAACTTGTTTAAGTTCGTTTTTAAAAAATTTGAAGTCATTAAGTCTTTGTTTACCACTTTGATGGAACAAGGATTAGTAATAACTCATCATTCTCAGTTCAGTGCTTATTGTTTGTTTTGAGACTCATCAGTGTAGCGGAGGAAACTATTTCCTCTACCTTTCTAGGTTCTTTTGGCTGTCCTAATAATTAAATTGACATAAGACAGGTTAACCTGAGAGAAACAAATGTAATTTTATACGTACGGGAACCTTGCATAGACACGAGAGGCTCAAAGATAGTAAGACAGTTGGGGCTTGAGCTAAGGAGAAGGGGGCAGGGATCTGGAGCTACCAAGGGAAGGAAGATGATCCATAGGAAAGTGGAAAGAGCAAATGTTTGGTAAGTAAATGTTTGTCACATCATGCAGAGACAATGGGGCACAGAGAGGACTTGGAAAAAACAGGCCCTGCTAATCTCCCCGCAGCCTACCACACCTACCCCTCACTCCTTGTCGTTATCTCTGGTGATAGTTCTCTTCTTGGACCAGGACCTCAGTCTAAGTTCTTTTAGGCTGTTAAGAGGGAGGTAGAAGCTCTTCCTGAGACTTTTAGGCCTTGACTATCTTCAGCTCACAATAATCCATGTGCCAAAGTGGCACATTTTAAGGGAGCCTATTCTGTTCTGCGTCAACAATTATATTTGAAAAAAATCTAACCAACTGGCTTCCTTTTTAATAATTCTGAGTATTTTTGCCTTTGGCATTATTGACATTTTGGGCTAGATAATTCTTTGTCCCAGGGGATGTCCTATTCATTCTGGAATGTGTAACAGCTCCCTGGCCTCTATCCACTAGATGCCTGTAGCATCTTCAGTCCCTACCCAGTTATGACAACCAAAAATGTCTCCAGACACTGCCAAGTGTTCAGATGAGACCCAATGCCATAATCCAAGATACCAAAATTTTCCATCTTGCAACTCCCTGAACTGTCTACATAATACTTAAGAATTAACTATTTTCCAAAACAAAACCAGGGCATCGGTCTGATAAAGTACCCTCCTCTCCATTCATATTTATAAAACGGGTTTTAAGTTATAAACTCAACATGTAAAACTTGCCCTGGCTGGTGTAGCTCAGTGGATTGAGCACCGGCCTGCGAACCAAAGGGTTGCTGGTTCGATTCCCAGTCAGGGCACATGCCTGGGTTGTGGGCCAGGTCCCCAGTAGGGGGCCTGCAAAGGGTAACCACACATTGGCGTTTCTCTCCCTCTCTTTCTCCCTCCCTTCCCCTCTGTCTAAAAATAAATAAATAAAATCTTAAAAAAAATTAAAATAATACTTTATACAGCTACACATATTATAGAGGTCACCTTTACCAAAAACAATGATTTAAAATCCAGTTGCTTTGGAAAATCTAGGATATATAGTTTATAAGACTTTTCTTGTAAGCCTAACTCACAAATGCTGGAAAATGCCAGTTGTTATCTTTTTCCTGCTTCACCCTGGATGGACCCACTGGACAGATGGTATTAAATAACAGTGTGTTTGTAATACACAAAGTGAAGGAGAGATGTGGCAAAATGTCTCGTTGATTTGAAACAAGTAGACCAGAAAATATTCACTTTGAAAACACCTCCTGATTCAAGTATTATTCAGACTGACTTTCTACACTAGTCAAATTATTTAAAGTATTCATTTCATTTGGTATTGTGTCAAAACAACCAAAGTGGCTGATATGTTATTCTTTTCTAGTCATTTATGACTCCAAGTGTGTGTATTACAAAACTGAATTTGATCTGATGGTTTTCATCTCTCCTTTCTATGTGAATGATAATGTTGATGGAGCTACAGAAGACATACCAACAAAGAAATTAAATAATTTCAAGGTTTCTTGCTGAGGAAGTCTAAGGCACTGCCAGAAAGTGCCCAGGAAGGCAAAGCAGAGTACACCCAAATACTTCATACACGCCTTGATTGTTAAATTGTGGTTAAAAACCAGTCAAATAACATTTATTTCTCCTTAGATATTATAAATGGACCTACAAAAATGGCAAATAAATCTTCATGGCTTCCTTATATATAAATGTGTGCTTAAATTTGTACTTTATTGCATTTTTGAGCTTTCTCACATGCACAAATATCTGCAATATCCCAATATGCTGTTCTGCTCATTTTGAAAAACTGCCCTATAGTTTCCCCTCTGGCATTTTGAATAACTGCTAGCTGAAGATGCTAAATAACTCTCAGGTCTGTGCAAGTTAATATTTCTGCCCAGTTCCTAATAAAATACAGCTGAAATCTCAACAGAAAGATGTAATCTATTGTCTGTCACGCACTTGACTGTGATAATGAAATGCTGCCTGCCTCATTCCTAACTGCTGAACTTGAGATCCACGTGGAATAATTTTAGCAGTCTGGTTTCTCCCAATTTTTCCATTGCATGTGAATTAAAAATTGTTTTGCTCAATGATGCGAGATAAAGACTTGATATAGTTAAGGTGAATTTGGTGACATAATACACTTGAGTATTTATCATCTTAATAACTTGCTTTCCTGCAGTTTTCTCCTCTCCCTTCCCACCCAGTTGCACCATGAGATTCAATGCTTAGCGGCTGTCCTGATCTTTCTCTCTGTCTCACATCTGGATTTGACTTTTATTTATATCCTCAAGGAGCCCAATTTTCTCCACAGAAGAATTCTCCTACAGAGTTCTGTAGTTACATAAGAATATGGCCCATTAATTTCTCTGTTGATTTTAATTTCTCCTGAGTATCAGCTCTTTGGCAAAAGTATAAAACTTCTCTGACAGGCTAGGACAAAAAGAGAAAAAAAAACCAAAACAAAAACCACAACATAACAGTTCAGGTCAGAAATAATTTATCTAAAGAGACGAATCATCGTAAATACCATGGATATTTGGTCCTCTAAACCAGGATGTTATTAGCCCAGCCACACAAAATAGAATAAACCCAGGCTCCAAAAGACATTTAGTAAGATCTGCTGCACCTTTTGATTAATTTCCTGTTAGACTTTTCTAGAAGGAAGATGAGTTTCATGTAGGGATTCATTACCTTTGTTGCCCTGAGGACTTTCTTCATTCATTTCAGGGTTACGAAGTGAGATGTTTTGGAGAGATGAATTGCTGGATCCATCTTGAGTGGCTGCATGTCAAGGTGGAAAGGGCTTCCTTTTTGAAGACCACAGAGTCTCTCCCTATCTCCAATTCACGGCTTGTAGATCTTCCTAACATTCTAGCCCAAATGGCTAATGAAATGTTGGCATTGTTAAGATCAACGCATCCAGTTGAACGTCTCATCCCAGTGTACCACACAGAGTAGGTGTAAAATAAATATCAAATAATCATTCTGGCATTTAAACTTAAACCGCTTTGTGGAAGCTCTTTGCTGACTCTGATGCTGTTTTACTGTGTTCGTAGCTTGATTTAAGATTAGGGAGTATTTTAGGCAGCGTCTCTCAAGACTTCTGCATCCAAGTGGTCCCTGGCACCCAAGGTGCTGCTCCCTCAGCTTCACATATTCGGGGCTGTGTTAAGGTACCTGGACACTAGGGAGCTTGGGACCTGGGGAAGCCAATGGGAATGTCCTGTGGGATATTATTCAGTCTGGTCAAGAGTTCTCTCTGCTCTTCTAGAGCATGCATTTTCAACAGAGGTGATATTGCCCTTGAGGGGGTGAAAATTGGTTTTGGGGGGATGAAAAAACCCCTAGCTATTGGCCTTCTAAAGCTCAACCCAAACTGAAAAATCATAACCCTTAGTACTTAATTTCTCTTGGGGAGAAATTTAATTTAAAATTTATTAATTAATTTAAATTAATTTTAAAATTATTTTCTCTCCTTGGTGTGTGTGTGCGTGTGTGTGGCAGGGTGGTTGCTGAGAAATGCTGTTCTGGCACAAACACCTTCTCTGTGGTTTTGGAAACCACCCATGATAAGCAGCGGTGTATTCTTCTGTTATCTCCCTCAGATAAAACTAACAATTTAAAAATATTCCCCACTGTGGCCCTTCTTAAAATGAACCTCTGGGAAAGGAATTGGAAAAGGACCATATGCAGATACTGGAGATAGACAGCCAAACATTGCACCAGGGTGAATCTCCCCGGACCCACTTACCTTCACTCCCCACTGTGTGTCCCCAAATCTTCCATCTCTCCCACGTGGCAGCTGTCTCCAAATTGACAGTAGGCAGGCCTTATGAAAGGCTGCAATTCCTCCTTTGGGCCAACTGTAAATTTCTTCTTCTTTTTTTCTCCCTTGGAAATGTTCAAATGATTCCTTCCAGGAAAGACACAGTTTCTGGAGGCAGTTGCCTCTCTCTCGGGCAAGGCTGGCAGAGAGTCACCTGCCCTAGACGTTGGAGAAAATGTGCAGCCACCATTCTCCTCTGTTTCTATGAGGTTGGCTTTTTTAGATCCCACGTATAAAAGAGATCACACAGTATTTGTCTTTCTCTGTCTGATTTGTTTCAGTTAGCATAATGCCCTTGAGGTCCATCTGTATTGTTACAAATGGCAAGATTTCCTTCTTTTTTAAATGACTGAACAATATTCCATCGTATGTAAATACATTAAAAAAAAAAAAATCCGTGCATCCATTGATGATCAGTTAGGCTATTCCCATGTCTTGGCTCGTGTGAATAATGCTGCAACAAACATGGGAGTGCAGGTGTCTCTTCAAGATAGAAAATAGTAAGGATTCCCCTGAATGGTCGGGTCAAGGACGTGCCCGAGCCATTCATGAAAACATGATATGAATAGCGATAAATATATAAAGGAATGTTTCACTTTCAGAGAAATGCTAGAAAGGCAAATGGTAGCCAGTGTGGCAGAGACGGAGAGTGCTGGCCAGCTGTTCCGTGTTCTCTTTGCCATCTTCACTCTTTCCTTGCCGTGAGGCTGGGTCATGTGACTGGTTTTGGGCGGCGGACTATGAGCAGACGGGATGAAGAGCCAGTGCGCCTCCTGCGGCCTACTCTGTGCCCTGGCAGCCTTGGAGACAGTGTGTTTTATATGCTGCAGCAGCAAGATGGAAGATTTATGCGAAAAGGGGTTAGATTTTGTTGTGTTAGGCCGCTGAAATTTTGGCAAGAAGCTCTGTATGTTCTAGAAACAGAGAGAAGGCCGATAGAGTTAGCCTCTGGTGGACTAGGGAAAAAGTGGCAGGAGGTGATGCTGGGCAGGGTGGTGAGGGGGTGGAAGCCAGATCAGGGAAGACTGTGTAGACGATGGTGAAGCGTCGGAATTTTAATTTTTGTGCAATGGAAAGCAGTGTATCAAGAATATGTTCTCAAGTACCTTAAAATTGTTCCTCCTCTTTGAGTCAGAAATATGTAGAATCCATTCTAAAGATTTGAGAAAAAACCTGAAGTGTAGTTAAATATTTATATACAGTTTCCGGCAGAAGTAAGGTCTGTTTGAGTGTGGTCGGTAGGGTGATAATGTGGGTGTAATAATTTAGAGTTTTAATTTGAACATTTCACCTAAAATGTCACATGGTGTGCTTGAGTGTGATACTGTTACATTACAGAATTACATGCTTATGATTTTTTAATAAGAGATTTTGTAATAAAAGGGGCATCATTTGTGCCTGACCTTCTAAATTATAATAGTAAAAAGTCAAAAAAGCTTAAATGTCTAAAAAGAAAAGAATGATTAAAGCGTAATATTGTTATTACTGAATGGAGCTTTTCTTAAAGGATTATAAAGATAGAAATTCTTCTGTTGCACTTACAATAGCAGCAACACTTTGACGTTACGTACATGAGGCTGCAGAAGACCTGTAATGAAGGGCGGGAAGGATGACCTGAATGAGTGGAAGGAATTATCAAGTTCCAATATTCAAGGGTTTAATATTGTAAAAGTGCCATTTCTTTTCCTATGCAGTTAGCAATCAATAACATTCCAATAAAACCTCCAGAAAATATTAATTAAACATTACAAATTTGAGACCAACGTTCATCTAGAGAAAAAAATATGTGAGAAAAACTAAGACTAGCGTTAAAAAGAAAGCAATGTGGACTACCACGTGGCGATGGACGTTGGCTCAGTGGACAAAGCGGGGACCCCAAAGAGGCTCACGTTTATATGAAAATTCAGCGTATGGTAAAGCTAGAGTTTCAAAGCATTGGGGGGGGGGGACTATATAAAAAATGGCTCTGGGACGTTGAATATCCATTCACATGAAAATATAGTTAACTCTGTCCCCCACACGATTCCCAGAAAAAGATTCCGTGTGGATTGAAGAACTTTTAAAACAACCCACTATAAAAGCAGTAGAAGAAAATGTATGTGCAAAAGGAAACAAGGAGTTCCCCCAAAAAGTTACACATAGATTTACAATATGATCCAGAAATTTCACTCCTACGTCATCCAAGAAATTGAAAACAGGGATGCAAACAGATGCCTGCGTGCTGTGTTCACAGCAGCATTATTCCCAATAGCGAAAAGCGGAAACAACCCAAGTGTCTGTCAACAGATTATTGAATAAACAAAATGTGATATGTAAAAACACCACACTATTCTTCAGCCTTAAAAAGGAAGGAAATTTTGACACCTGCCACAACCTGGATAAACCTTGAAGGCATTATGTTAAGTGAAATAAGCCAGTCACTAAAGGACAAATATCATGTGATTCCACTTATATTAGGAATCTAGAATAGCTAAATTTATAGAGACAGAAAGTAGAATGGTGGCTGCCAGGGGTTGGGGGAGGAAGAGGAACAGGGAGTTATTATTTAATGAGTACAGGGTTTCAGGTTGTGATGATGTGAAAGTTCTGAAAATGGATAGTGGTGGTTATTGCATAGCCTTGTGAATGTACTTAATGCTACTGAATTGTGGTACTAAAGACAGTAAAATGGTAAGTTTGCCCCGGCTGGTATGGCTCAGTGGATTGAGCATGCAGACCAAAAGGTTGCCAGTTCGATTCCCAGTGGGGGCACATGCCTGGACTGTGGGCCAGGTCTCCAGCTGGGGGTGTGCCAGAGGCAACCCATCCATGTGCACAGAGTTTCTCTCACACATCAATGTTTCTCTCCCTCTCTTCCAACCCCCCCCTCTCTCTAAAAATAAATAAATAAAATTAAAATTAAAAAATGGTGAATTTTATGTTATGTGTATTTTACTACAACAAAATTGGGGGAAGAAAAGGACGTACACTAGGGAAAAAGGCATCTGTAAATATCTGGGACTGTGTGTCAGCGATGAGCACTGTCTCAAGTACAGGGAAGGTTTCAGAGGCAGAAGTTCCTAGATCATTGAGAGTAAATAGAAGTTGAGATTATACAGAAATCAAAATTGACAGTACTATAAAAGTGTAGCTCAGAAAAAGCAAAAAGCTGAAAAAAGAGAAAGTTTTCAAAAAGAGAGTATGCTTAAATTTTTATAAATTGAAAAACAAAAGGAGCAGATTTCTATCGAACATGACCCATGTGAGGCATTACAAATTGCTTATTTAATGGCGATTTCATTATTGGTCAAAAAATTAAAGGAGGAAATTGTTTTAATTAAATTCATAACTTGAACAGATCAGAAGCAATCCTTGCAACCTCATGTGATTCCCTGAATGAAGACTTAATTGTGATCATGAAGTGCCACTTGCACACGAAAAGACTCACATGCAATTACTAGAATGGAATAAAAAGGCTGAATAAATAGCAAATAATTGATAGTATTTCACAAAAGCAAGTAAATGCAGAACATTGACAGAGTTAGAGAACATCATCATGATGTCTTTAGAGACAAAGCATAAAGAGGATTTTTGTGGTGCAATAGTTTCTGAAAAAAAGAACATTTTCTAAGTTCAGTAGAAATAATTTCAAAGTTTAATGCTAGAATGGCCAAACAGGTAAGATGAAAAAGGAATTATAAAACCAATTATCTAGAATGGAGAATTCAATATACTATTATTGCTTTCATAGGTAATTAAGTGGGACAAAATACCATTCAAAAATTTTAAAGGCTATATACAACTCAGCTCAATTAGATTGTGGTGGGAATAAAAGTTGTGTTAAATAACTAAAATTTTGTACATATTATTGAACCAGAATACAAAAATGAAGAAGCTGAAAATGAGTAAATATTGCACTGATTTTACACTTGCTGCTAAGAGTATGTTTTTAAAAATTAACTGAAGAATCAAACATTTTTTGGACTTTAGACATTAATTTAAAAGACAGAGGAGGGCCGCCTTGGGCATTGGCACTGACGTGCTTGGTAAAGGAAAAGATAACACAAGCCAGACTTTTGTCTGAAACTGCACCATTCTTTGTACCTCACGAAATCCTAGCTGTGAAGAGTCAGAATTTATTACTTGGAAATGTAGTCTTGACTGTGCCGATTGCCTTCTCATTTTGGGGGAACAATTCAGAGATTAGGTACTGTAATCTCTGGACTACTGTAAAGATGGCCTATTTTGAAGAAACTCCTATCACATTTGATCTTGCAACCATTCTCAGATAACCTGATTGGGAAATGTGAAAGCAATTAGATTTAATTTAGATATGATACCAGGTGCATTAAAGAGTTAGGCAAAGCAGCAGAAGATTCTCAAACAGAATGAATTAAAAACTTTGGCAGAAAAGAAGTTAATATTGCATTTGTAATGTGTTTGCTATTTATGTTTGCAAAAGGTTACGAGAAACTCAAAGCAATCTAAGTTTATCTGTTCACTTTAAAAGCATTTAAAAAACCTTTAGAGGAAACAATTTTCCTAAATAAAAATGATGTGAGAAATATGCAATAAAAATGACATTGCAATAAAAATAAGAAAATTACAACAAGGAAACAAAAACATTTCAATGACTGTGAGAAGTAAGATTTATGTGTCAAACGCTTTTGAAACTAATTTCTATAGAGACTATTTTCTGAGCATTATGGATAAGTCATAGTCACAAGTGAAGCTAGAGATGACAAAATTGAGTAATATATTATTATAATGTAATAATTTTTTTGGTTTTCTTTATAAAATCTGAGCATTGATAAATTTTAGTAGAACTTAAGAAACACATAGTGTGAATGAATGTAGCTATTGCTTTAAAAGATGGTGAAAAATCATGATCTGAGTAATTTTGGTGCTGATGTTTTTGGCTGTTGAAGGGGATCAGAATAGGCCGCCCCAAAATGTGCCACTTTGGCATAATGATTATTTTGAGCTGAAGGCAATTAAGAAGCAGCAACTGCAGAAAGAGCTCTTTGCCCTCCCCGAAGGCCTAAAAGCAGGGCATACGTTTCTTTTCGTAAAGGTGCTTCCCCCTCTCCTCTTCGTTCCCATATAACTAGAAACAAAGTCAGCACCAAGATGGGGGCTACACAGACAATCTTGGCTAAAATAGCTCTGTGTTCCATTAGCTCCCCTCCCCCATATTTACTTTTCTACAGTTCCTCAGGGCTAGGAGTCCAAGACCCTTTTCCTCTGTCTTATCACTTCTCTACAATTTATTACCCTTTGTTAAAGTGGTATACACACCACCCCCACCTCTCCAGAGTTAAGCGGCTTCTTTGGGACTTGACTGCTTTTATAGGAAGGCCTCTGCGCATGTAAAAACGGTCGGTCAAATTAACATCAGATAAGATTTGTATGCCTTTTCTCCTATTAATCTGTCTTCTGCGAGTGGAATTTGAAGTTTCCGGCCACAGAACTTAAGAGGATAGAGGAAAGTTTTTTCTTCGCTACACTACTGTTATTCTTTACTAAGCTATGTCTCCCAACTCCAGATCTGCTCTTTGGAATCTGGTTTTGCCATGCTGGAGCTGGGAAGGCGGGAGGAGAAAGGACAGTGCTCCTGCTGTTTGCCTCCTCTTCCTCTGTCAGTCGCCCAGTCACCGCAGGCTTCTGCGCCCTGGAGGGCGCACTTCCTCCTAAGCTGAAGCCAGTTTGCAGTTTTCCAACACCTGCAGGATCCATGACGCCCCATCTCTGATGGGCCAGCACAAGCTATCTGGGGTCCCTTCTTTTGGGCCCAAGGACCTTCCTTATTTCTAAGTGTTTAAAATTTCAGCCTCTTCCTTTAGTCTCTTCTAAGACCTAGGGGCTGTTTCCTGTACTAGCTAACTCCATTAACATTAGAGCTCTCTAAAAACTTGTTTTTTTTCAGATTAAAAATATCGAATGAAAACAATTGTGGTAAAATACCCATAACATGAAATTTGCCATCTTAACTGTTTTCAGGTATACATTTCAGTAGTGTTAAGTACATTCACGTTGTTGTACAACCAACCTTCAGAGCTCTATCTCGCAAAACTGAAACTCTGTACCCATTAAACAACTCCTCCCTCCCCGCATACCCCACCGCTACCATTCTACCTTCTGTCTCTATGAATTTGACTGCGTACCTCATATAGGAAGAATCATATTCAATATTTGCCTTTTTGTGATAGACTTATCTTAGCATAATGTCCTCATGGTTCAGCCATATTCTAGCAACTGTCAGAATTTCCTTCCTTTTTAAGGACAAGTTCTATTCTGTCCTTTTTAAGGACAAGTTCTATTCTGACATACACATTCTGAAAATGTGTATGTCCATACCACATTTTATTTATCCTTTCATCTATCGACAGACACTTGGGTTAGAGTTCCCATTTTTACTTTTTCGGGTGCATTTAAACATTCTTTCTATCTAGTTAGCAATACCCTTCATATATTAAATTCTCTGTTCAAATAAATGGTATGATTTCTGCTTCGTGACTGAAATCTGACTGATATGATGGCCAATAATTTTGAAAAAAAAAATCTTTCATATCTTGTTGAGGTAGTCTGTGAAGGGAGCCTGCCTTCTGGGTATAGGAGGTCTCGTTCCTCGGAGGAGATGTCGTCGAAGAGCTGCCAGACAGGTGGAGGCGCCTTCAGAGCCTGACGACCCAATTTACACAGCTGTCCGCATGAATTTAGCAACCCATACTGGAATGCACTGCCCCCTGCTCAGTCTTCTTCCTGCTGCATTTCTTGTGGCTCCCCATGGATATCTGCAGATCTGTCTTTTTCTCCTTCTACCTCCAACCCTGACACCAGGCACCCTTCCCAGACAGATTGGCCACCGCTCAGCCCTGCTGTCCTGAAAACACGTCTCTTCTTGCTCTTAGAGTTTGTTGACATTGAGCTGGTTCGGCTTCTGGAAGTGCTCTGATTTCTGCAACAGCTTTCTCCTGACCTGCATTTTTGGATGCGTACCTCTTTGCCAAACTAATTTTTATGTTTTCGGTTTTGCAGGATTCCGTCTCTAATCTCTCGATGCTGTGCCTTTTGATTTTCTAACGCTATAAATGTTTATTTTTTAAAAAATAGTGTATTTCTCCCATGTCAAGGGATTTTGAATTAAAATGGAGATGTTCTTGGTTCACTATTTTAATCTAATCTTCTATATGCTTTTTTATAATTGTTTTCCCTTAAAGTTTCTATAAATGGGTTTTACTTTTTATAATTGGAAGAGAAAAAAAGGTAACTTTCTCCAAAGCTTCTGTTATTTCCCTTGTGAACTATTAATCCCTCAGGGACATAACTTTTAGATACTTCACAAAGAAACATAGTTATGACAATTCATGAAATCTCCAGAAGCAACACGTTGCAGCTTAATTTCCTATCTGGTGTCTTATTCATTTCATAATTGTGGGGATAAATAATGTATGAAAATGAAATGACAAGTATGATCATCGTATCAGTGGAAATATTCTCAAAGTCAGTTGAATTGATTCGGGGATGACAAGAATTTATTGTATATTGAAGAATTTTGATTAATTAGGTATCTTCTAATATTTGGGCTCAGAATCTCCAATGAGTTTCAGGGAGCTAACGTAAAAGAAAATCCCCTCTGAAATAAACTGAGAATGAATGAGGTGTCTGAAAATACAACATGTAAATCTTGCAACTATTTGCTTGCGACTGCATCATGTAGATATTATGTAGGTATTCATGATTCCCAAAGCACACAGGCTCATAAGTAAATGGTACTCATTACTTTGTCAATGCCTACTGAAATACCTACCGCATGCCCAGTACTATTCTCATGGTGGGGATACAATAGGTAAACAAAGTGGACACAGTCTCTGCTCCCATGGAATGTATGCGGTAGAAGTAGATATAGATGTAGAGACGGATAATGACTATATGGTGTGCCAAACAATACGATGAGATAAATCCAGGGAACTCAGAAAGTACAGAGGCAGGGAGCTTCACTCAGTCTTGAGTACTAGGGTATAGTAGATTGTGACATAAAGAATTAATAAAGAAACTGATGAAAGAGCATTTAAAGACAGGCAACAGAGGTTGGTTTCCTTTGCACTGGGCTCTGGCATATACTGTGGCCTCCGCTTGGTGCTCCACTGCAGATCAGGGACGGAAATGTCTTTTGGCATCAGTTAGGCCCTTTTCCACATCATTCTCTTCTTTGCTTCCTTCAGTGGGAGCAAAGGAGGAAAAGCCCCGGGAGAGCAGGGGCTGGGTGTGCGATTTTTAGCAGACTGAGTGAGCCGAGGCTGGCCAGGCTGTGCCCCTGGCCAAGGCCTTACCTGCACCGAGAATCCTCCTTTCCTGTAAATATCAGGCCTGCTCTTATTTAGAATTTAGCGTGTCTAGCCCTGATGGGTGTGGCTCAGTTGGCTGGGCATTGTCTTCCAAAGGGAAAGGTCACCGGTTCAATTCCTGGTCAGGGCACATGCCTGGGTTGCAGTCTGGTTCCCATTTGGGGCGCGTGCAAGGGGCAGCCGATCGATATTTCTCTCACATCGATTTTTCTCCCCCTCTTCCTTTCTCCCTTCTTCTCTCCTAAAAATAAATAAAATCTTTAAAAACAAAATTTAGAGTGTGTATGTTATTTTAGAGTTTGGTTTTAGGCTTGCAATCCATTATATGTTTTAAAACATCCATTTGGGCATATCATCCTTAACAATGACAACAGGGCTTAAATTTTTTTAATTTGGAACAATTTTGCCTCATAAAGAAGCACTGTGCATTTATGAGATCATACCATCCTACCCCGTCCACCATGTAATTCTCCCCACCCCCGACTTCTATTGTCAAAATGCTACTTGCCTCTACACTCTTCTTTAGGTTCGTTCTCTATTTAGTAACAAGCAGAACATACCCATGACATCAGCAAACCCCTGTCAAGTGGTTGGAAATCACCTCCTTTTACAAGTTAGAGAACATGCCTAACCATCCAGTTTACTAGACATTCAGCAATGCCTCCTTGGCCCTCAGGATGTACAGAAGAAAAAGGAAACTCATATTAGGGGTGAAAATAGCTCATCCTGAGTACAGCAGTGATGACAGTTTTCATCTCCAGATCATCTGGGTTATTATTATAATTCCCTTTCTTGCCCTCTCTGTCCAGAAATTCCTCAATTCTGGTGGTTTTTTCCTTACAATTAATAATAAAAGCTAACATCTATTGAAAACCTACTTGGTCTCAGGCATTTAACATACACTCGCTCATTTAATTCTCAGAAAAATCCTGTGAGAAAGACGCCGTGAGCCCCCTTTTGTAGGTGAGAAAACTGAGGCACAGTAGGTAAGAGACTGGGCCATGTTTGGAACCCAGACAGTCTGACTCCAGAGACTGATCTCCACTCTTCTCTACGCAAATCGCTAAGTCATAAAGTTCTCAAGATGGATTGGTCCTTTGCTGTACAAGAATGATTAACTCTGTTGAGTTAATCATTCCAATGACTTGGCTTTGACTGATCTGAAGGTGTCAGGTGAGTGAGGATGGCTTCTCTTTAAGACTCTTCAGTTCTATATGTAATACTGCTGATTAGTAGCAGACACAAACATTTCCAACTCCTTTAGGCCCATGGAAAGCTAGATCCTTATCTTACATTGCCTCAGGGGTCAGAGCATTTTCTGTTAATACTAGGTATTTTTAGTCAGTCTTCCATGGGAACAGGGCTTGTACTCAGGGGAAACCCACCAGAGCCCTGGCTGTCCTAGTTGTTAAAATCATGACATACCACAAATAAATAGCCATTGCCTCCCACCCCTGCAGACTCACCCCTGAGATTTACATCTCTTCATACTACCCAGCAACAAAAGAGTTAGTGTCTGCGTGTATTCTTTCGAATTAGTGTTTCAGATTTCTTGGGATATATTCCCAGAAGTGGAATCGCTGGGTCATAAAGCAGTTTCATTTTTAATTTTTTGAGGCCCCTCCACACTGTTTTCCATAGTGGTTGCACCAGTCTGCATTCTCGCCAACAGTGCATGAAGGTTCCCTTTTCTCCACATCCTTGACAATACTTGTTGTTTGTTGATTTATCAGTAATAGCCATTCTGACAGTTGTGAGGTGTTCATTGCAGCATTATTTACAATAGGCAAGATCTGGAAGCAACCTAAGTGCCCATCAGTAGATGAGTGGATAAAAAAAACTGTGGTACATTTATGAAATGGGATACTACTCAACCATGAAAAAGAATAAAATCTTACCTTTTGCGATAACATGGGTGGACTTAGAGGGCATTATGCTCAGTGAAGTAAGTCAGAGAGAGAAAGACAAATACCTTATGATTTCACTTATATGTGGAATCTAAAGAACAAAATACACAAACAAAATAGAAACAAATTCATAGGTACAGATTGACAGTTGTCAGAGGGGGTGGTTTGGGGCTGGGTGAAAAAGGTAATGGGATTAAGGGCACGTTGGTAGTTACAGAATATTCACAGAAACATAGATTACAGCATAGGGAATATGGTCACTAATATTGTGATAACTATGTATGGGGCCAGGCGGGTACTTGAAACATCAGGGGGACCCCTCTGTAAAGCACATGATTGTCTAGCTACTATGCTGTATATCTGAAACTAACACAGAATCCTAGTGAATGTAAACAGTCATTGAAAAATTAAATAGAAGAGTTAATGACTGACACAGCAGAAGGCTTCTTGGACACAGGTTTTCCTCTGAAGCCAGTGTCCCTTGCTTCAGACCTCCATTCATCTGTACTGTGGAAAAAACAATATCTGCTCTTCTTTGTCACTGGGCTGAGGGGGAGGGTCATGGGAAAGAAATGGCTGAAAACTTGCTTTAGAAACGGAGAAATACAAACACCAGGGAATGTTACCACGTGGGATTTCATTCTCAGCTGGGCAGGAAACGATGAGTGACTTCTGGGTTCTGCCAGTGTCCCTTAAAGAATAGCTGGGAGTGGCAATTGTTTTCACAGGTGGAATTAGGTGTTAGATGTTTTTGGAATGTTACCAATGCTCCATATTTTAAGATCTTGTGAGTATATAATTTTTTTAACGCTTGCTTTGTTCTTTTTGCCCTGAATGACACTCATTTTCACTTATCCTTGAGTGTAATCAAAGTGTGTACCAGAAAATTAACAGCATGTGGGTAGGAAATTGAAGGCTATTTTTCCTGTTTGTTAATTGCACATTGAGAAACAATGTAAAAAATGAAAGAGCAGATTTAAATTTTATTTTAAAATTCAGTGTCTATCAAACTTACCACTGTATTACTCATTTTAAAATTTATATTTTGGTCACCTTCTTTCCTACAACATAGATGTTTATTTTGCTTATAAACATTTTAGTTGTTTTCTTTGTTAACATTATTAACACCTTACCACTTTGCTCAAAGTTTTACAACTTTTAAAACAAAGATTCAATTATTTTAAGGTTGAACATTTCTTTTCTGTGATATCGTGTTAAAAACAGCTTTACTGAGATAAATTTACACATCATATAATTTACTCATTTAATGTATACAGTTCAATGACTTTTAGTATATTCATAAATTTGTGGAATCATCACCCAAAACAATTTTAGAATATTTTCATCAACTCCATACCCTTTTGCAACAATTTCCCACTTCTCCTCAACCCTGTGCCCCACCTCCTACCCACCTCCCCACCCAGTTCCAGACAACCACTAATCTCTGTTCTGTCTCTAGGTTCCCCTACTTTGGTCATTTCATATAAATGGAATCATACAATATCTACTCTTTTGTGAATAACTTCTTTCACTTGGTATAATGTGTTCAAGGTTTCCATGGCATCTTTTGGATACGAGATCATGCACTGTCTTGGGATAGCACCTGTATTTCATTGCTCTTTACAAGTTTCTATATATTGCTTCACCAAATAGACCATAAACATTTATGGACTGTTTTGACATCTGCGGGTTTGTATGCTCAAAACAGTACTGCTAGGAAATGACCCCTCCAGCACGGTTCTGGGGGAGCATCTTCTGGGGCCTTCGGATAGGTGCTTTATCCCAGTGTTCAGTCTGGGGATAGACATTTGACTTACCTGTTCCTTCCCTGGAATTTTAGGACTGATAATCAAGACATGAAGTTCCATGTGGTTTCAAGAGATGGAGGTGGTCGAGACACGAGGTGGTCGTGTCTGTTGTTGTGTGGAAGAAGGTTGTGTGCACTAGAAGAGAATGAAGCCCACCCATCAAAGAGATGAGCCAAAGGGATACCTGACAGCATTCATATTTCTGGCTCCAATTATTTTTGAGGCCCAACTGCATCCCTGGCCCTCCCACTTTGTCTAAAAAGCATGCTGTCCCACATTTCAATATATTCTGCAGCGAGTGTTTAGATACAAGAATGATCTCTGAATCTAAAGTATCTTGAGACCGTTCAGAAGTGTGGTCAGCTGTCTCTGGGGGCATGATTTTAACAGAAAATTATGACCTAGATTAATTGATATTAATATTTAGCGTTGTAGGTATTTTACATAAGTCGAAGATGTCTTCCACGAGCAAATTCGAGTTTTCAATTCACATTAATGACGTATCACCGATTCTGTGGGTATTTTTTTGTTCATTAGAAAATACATTACATAGAACATGCCTATATGGATCACAATCAGTTTTTTCCTCCACATTTCACTGGTTTGAATGAATAGATGTTCTTTCCAATTCTGATTTGCTTAGTCTCATGAAATAAGTAATTGGAAATAGAAGAGAAGAAGAAATTTCAGGCATGCAGAACATTTTTCTACTTTAAGTGTGTATTTTAGCATGGTGTGCACGCACCCAGTACTTGAGAAACTCGCGACATGCAGAGCTCATTTATTATTACTTTGTAACATTACATCTATCTATTTTCTGTTTGAAGAAAAGGTTTGGGTCTTGACACCAGAAAACTTATGAGACTATAAATATTCTTGTTTATTCAGGTGTACATAAAAGATAAACTCTAAGAAAAAAAACCCCGACTGCATTTCACTACTCTTTTTCTGTGTGGGTGTGTGCTGCAGAAAGGAAGCCTTGGCATTAATACCAATTCTGCAGGTTTGGTGGAGATTCCTGGCCTTTATTTTATGCTGCTTTTCTCTCCCTGGTGTGCAGACAAACCTTAACATTGATTGTTTTTACTAATTTATGCCATGGCTGCTTGGGCAAAGCTCTGAAGGGCAAAGCTCTGACGGACGAAGAGAAGAGCAAGAATATAGGTCTAGGGAAGGGGCGGCGGAAGAGGTGAATGTGACGGGTCAAGAAGTAGCGAGATCTGAACCGGATTTCTGACAAGGCAGAGGGCATGTTCCCTGGGGCAGGTGCAAGAGACAGGTGTTGCTGGTCTCAGCAGGGAGTGGCCTGGAATCTGGGACCTGGTGACTTGAGCACTGAGTTTATATCAGGTGTAGTCTTAGAGTCTGCAGTCAGATGAAAGGTATGGGGCTTCAGAAGTCAAAGCTTCTGAAAGGCTTCAGGTGTCAAAGTCACAAGGAGGCCAAAAGATGTTGCTGTGACAGCTGCTCTGGTGCCTGAGAATGAATGCTCTTCCTCTCTCTTTCAAGAAAGTCACTTTGGCTGTCAGTGGCCACTGATGTCACAGTGAGCCATGGAAGGGGGACAGGAGGGAGTGCTTCTCAGGAGGAGAATGGTAAGGTTATAGGGACTGATATAAGGAGGGATCACTGGTAGGTTCTTCAAGGAGAGACCACAATTATGTCATTTGACCATATCGCATTTATGTCATTTGACCACTGTAGCCCAATAGCAGACGGAGGCCAAGTGTCACAGAGGGAAAATACACAAGCTTGAACCTTGCATGTCATCTACAGATGTTCAGGTCCTGGAGGGCAGTTGTTTTATTTCTCTTAGTTTTTGGTTGACAAGTGACAGACATGTACAATTGAGTGAGGGACAGAGACAAAATTTATTTTGACTTCAGCCAAGAAATCAGACCCAAGTTTAATCGGTAACTTGATTCAAGTTATTTCCACCTTCTGCTGATGAATGCATGGTATTTGGCAGGGGAGGGAATGGGAGCATTTCCAGCAACTCCCATCTTTTGCGTGGGGTCCTGCAAGTCCAACCAGCCTGAATGGGGTGCCAGCCAGAGTGAAAGGGCTCCACACCACTGATTACACATGAACTCTGAAAACCTAGGACCCCCTACCTAACTGGGGAAGTCAGAGGACCACCCGTGTAAGAGTTGCTTGAGTGGGTCACAAAATGCACGTTCTTAGACCTCACCTAAAATTCACTGACTGAGAATTTCTAGGGGTGGGGTTCAGGAATATGCATTTACACCAAGTCCCAGAAGAACTGTGAGGCATTCTAACCTTTGAGAACCATTGCTTTAAGGCTTGGAATGGCTCAGATGTGAAGCTTTAAATCTAGAGCAATATCATACCACATTGCCCTCCATGGTGTTATTCTCAAATAACAGAGACTCGACAAATGGCACTGCAGGGGAATTATTGTGTCTTAAGACTTGTGGTGCTGGGAGTGGGGGATGAATCTTAGGGTATAAGACCAGCCTGAGACTGCTCACTGGGAGAAGAGAGAAGAGGGGAAATCTCAAGACAGGGAAGAAAGTTTGGAAATTGGAAGAGAAAAAATGGAGATCGTTCATGAATATTTTTAAAGTAGAAAGAGGAGTCAGAATACAAGACAGTGACAGGGCTCTCTTAATGGCCCCGGGAATAGAAAATGTTGAGGAGGAAGTGATTGGCACTGCTCTGAAGTTGCACAGAATCCGGTATTTTGAAGAATGATCACTAGATTTTGTCAATTAATATCAAGCAATTCATAACCTTTTAGAATATAGTTTATATTCACTGGAGGAGGTGGGGCAGAATAAAATACCAGAGAATCGACCAGAGAATGGTGGATAATGAATGGAGGCTTCTCTTTAAAGATGATAAGCAGTAAAGGAAAGGGGGTGAGTGGAAGAGTTGGGGGGAAGGGATTTTTTTTTTATAAATGGAAAAGGAAGAGCAGCAACCCAGCACCAGGGCTGAAGGTCTGTGTCTCACATGAGCCTGGGAGCGTGGCTGGGCTACTTAGATGAGCTTTAGTATTTCTATGGTTTTGCTGGTTTTTAAAATGTTTTTTATTTTTTATTTTTTATGGTAGCTAAAGGTGTACATATCATGTTGAAATGTTTTTAAAAAAGATATATATATTTTTAGTTTATTTAGAACATGTAAATCTGGTATTTTTAGTCAAGTGAAATATTTATATAATGGATTTTCTTCTAATTCTGCATTCATCATGACTTTACAATACCAGCTAATTGTGATATTTATAATATTTTCCAAAAGTTAGAATTTTTCAAGTACTAGGTTATTATCAGTGTTTCTTTAAGAATCCTAGCATGTAAAATGTGAAGTTTTAACACTAGCACCTCAATTATACATGAACTATAGGTTTGTAGTGTTTCAAAATTCACCTAACTTCTTTGAAAAGTTATAGCTAATATTTGGAAGCAGGCTATAAACTTAACAGATTTTCCATTTTATCAACTGAAAAGCTTTATGTTAATTTTTCACTGCACATTCCTCATTTTTTCGTTCATTTAGTCTGTCAATTATTATTTTTTATTGTAGGTTTAAGTATTTACTCTTTAATAATTTTTGGTGCCTTTTCAAATTGGCATGTTTTTAAAATATTTTCCCTCCTTGATTAAAAATGTATGTATGTCTTTAATCACATCAGCTTTACCAAGTGAAACTAAGCCATACTGTTTTTGAGGCAATTAGGGAAACTGCAATTTTTAAAGTGGAACATTTTAGAGTGAAGGGTACAAGGCACATGACGTACCGTATTTAGACTATTGAAAGAAACTGCCTTAAGAAATTCATAGGAAGTTTTAGCGTGGCCTGAAAAGCAAGAGAAGGCAAATTGCCTGGTAAGAAATTAAAAGGAGGAAAAAAAGAGTGGTTTTGTTTTAAAAGATCTGTGCTACAATGTGAAAAAAGAGTAAAAGCTAATTTGGGCTGTACAGTAAATTGTATGAGGCTCGAGGGGAAGTGAAATTTATCTACCTGCAAATAATAAGTTTAAAAAGTAACAATGAAACATATAGAAAATTTGATAGCATTGGATCAGTTTTGATGGATTAATTCATAAGATGGAGAGATGCTGGTAAACACTGCAAAATATTACTTGAGTGATGTGCAGAAGGAGTGGAATTACAGTGTAATATTTTTCTGTTAAAACAACAGTGAGATCCTAGTCTTTAAAAAGGGGAATAGTGGAGTGGACCCAAAACCCCATGTCCTGGCTGATTTGTAATTAGTGAGAAGTTCAGGTACATGTGGAATGTTATGTGAAATATATTTGGTCAGTGGAAACGAAAATTGAAAAACACTGTAACTATATTAATCCAAATGAATTCTCTGTATAAATGAATCATATTTTTTTAAAAAAGGATTTTACTTATTAATTTTCAGAGAGACGGGAAGGGAGGGAGAGGAACAGAACAACCCAGGCATGTGCCCTGACTGGGAATTGAACCAACAACCCTTTAGTTCATAGGCAGGCACTCAATCCACTGAGCTACACCAGCCAGAGTTAAATGACTCATATAATTAACGAACAAAGCATATCCAGAAAACAAAAGAAAAAGCCAATGGAGGGGAAGGAGCCCCAGGATGGGGAGGGGCCAGGATGCACCCTGAGGCTCTGTCCCCTGAGAACGGAGAGATGGAAACAGTAGCTATTGCAGAAAGATTTGGAGGAGAGTATTTGGGAGTTCTGTTAAATGACCTTGATCACAGGGCTGTAGGAGGAGGCAAGACTGTTGTCCTACTGGGATGTAGGAAAAGACTACCTGGAGGTTTGAGCAGGGGACAAAGGTTTGCACAAGTGCCATGGGATGTTTGGCAGGGAACCAACCAGAAGCAATGTGAATAGGGTTCAGGTGTGTTCTCAGAAACTGCTGGAGAAGAGGAGAGGACATGAAGCCCGTAATGTGAGTAGAGAAGAAATATTGGGCTCTTTGTCTCCCTTTAAAAAGTGCAGGCTCGCGTGGTGGTGGGCTGTCTGGAGACTCACCCCCACCTAGGCTCTAGGATTATTTCAACCTCTTGTCTTTTTCCCAGATCCACTTGGTCTTGTTAACAGCACCTTCTTAAGACACAGTTGACTTGATTTTGGCTTTATCTACTCTCCCTTATGAATTTTCTTTGTGATCTTGGAAACAAAACATAGAAGGACAAAGGAAAAGAAAAGAAAGGTTGCCAGAGGGGAGGCGGGGTTGGGGGACTGGGTGAAAAACACGAAGTGATTAAGAACTACAGATTGGTAGTTACAGAACAGTCATGCGATGTAACATACAGCACAGGGAATATAGTCAATAATAATGTAATAAGCACGTACAGGTGTGAGGTGGACACTGGAAATATTGGGAGCACTTTGTAAAGGATATGATTGTGTAACCGCCATGCTATATACCTGAAACTAATACAGAATAATACTGAATGTGAAGATAAAGAAAAGAAGAAAAAAAAAAATCTCCACCCACATACTCCTTATCAGGAAGTTTCAGAGTTATTCCTGCATGTGCCTGAGGCAGTTTTCTGTTATCTGTCGCAGGAGAAGGAGGGCTAAGGGTTCACAGGGAGGGGATAAGGGGGAAGGAGAGCTAAGAGCTCAGGTAGTTTGTCTAACTTCAATTTCCTTTCCCGATGAAGCGGTGACTCCTCGGCAGCAATTTTCTCACAAAGTCTCTGTGTCCTTCCTTAGCCCTCGTGGACACATCGTGTCCCCAATACCCTTCACCATATTTCTCCTTTCTTGTAACCAGTGGACGTTCTTCAGGCTCCTTGATGCAACAACCTCCACCCCAATTAGCAAGATAGACTATTTTGTTTGGTCCTTGGTTTGATTTAAGAAAATTAGGCAAACATTTACGGAAAGGCTATTCCAAGCGGGCTACGGATCTAGTGCTGTAAACAAAACACCGCTGAACAAGGAGACCCAATGCACTGAGGCAGGTCAGGCCTGGGGCAGCCCCGGCGGGACAGCGGCACTGCGAGGGGCCTGGAGAGATTGCTCCCAGCTGGGAGGGCTTGGGACCGGTTCAGCTGGGGGTGACTTACAACTGGGCTTGCAGGTTTTAAGGGATGAGGCAAGAATCTGACCAGATGCCAGGGAGAAGGGGCCAGAGCTTTCTTGGAGGAGAAAACCCGGTGAGCAGAGGCACGGGGTGGGGTAGGGGGTGTGCAGGGAAGTGGGGAGAGAGCCAGGCACAGGCTGGGCTGGAATAAAAGCAGCGTGAGGAGGGGCAGGGTACACGCTACTTGCTTGCTCTGCTCAGGGGTTTGGATTTTCTTCTGTGAGCATTTCAAAGCCCTTGAAGTCTGGCTGCACTTCATCGCAAAAGCTTTCTTATGCATCTGCCTATTTGCAGTTAAATCTGTGTTTCCCAGTTTCATCTGTTAAGAAGCAAAATGTGGAGCTTCTTTGGCTGCTGCGATGCCATTTCTGAATCCTGTGCTTCCTACTAACCCCTTTTTATCTGGGTCCTGCTTTTTGGTTTGGCTCTCCTTGATTGCCTCCCAGCGCTATCTGCACATAGCAGGTTCATTTGCTTTGCTGCTTTTGAGAGTTCAGGATCACATTTTGCCAATTTTAAGTTTTAATAAGTGTTCTTGCCTTTTCGTGGCTGTCTTTAAAAAAAATACTATGCAATGAGCAATAGATGGCCTTCCGAATATTGTTTATGTTAAAGTCGAGATGAAAACATTAACACGGCAAAATCTCATTCTCTCAGAAGGCTTTTCGCCCTAAAACCACTTTAAATAAAAACTGACAGATAAGAAAATGAAAGAAAGGATTTTGATCCATACAACTTTTGCTTAGTAATCTCAATAATGGAAGATTTGGGGGGGGGTTCTTTTTAATTGATGCTCAGTTAAACAGTCATTGTTTGTTCTGCTTTGAGAGAGGAGTTCATGGTTAGGTGGGAGGCACTAGGAGATTTTCTCCCATGCTGGCTACAAGTTGTTTTTATTCCACATATAGTCCCAATATTCCACAGCGCAGTGTTATATTATTTTTAATAAAAAAGAGCACATCATCTAAATGTTTAATCAAAGGGAACATTGATAATTATAACACACCCACTTGATAGATGCTTAGTCAGTTCTAAAAAGGTGATTACTAAGATCATTATGAAAATATTCTGCTGTAATATAAAGGGGAGAAAAACAGAATGTAAACTTACATATCACCCGAGATCGAAACACTTTAAAAGTAGAATGTGTCTATTGTACAGACAGCATCTCAGATGCTGAAGGCTGGGTCCAGTGACAAGTCAAAGGTGGACCCTGGGGGGTTGCTCAAATGCAGGATGGCGACCTAAATCTGAAGCTAAGTGAGCAATAGACATTTCTGAATATGAATAATTATGTTTTCAAAAAAGACCCACTCTAGGAAGACAGTGTTGTTACCCACCGTTGAGGCATCAAGAAAAACAAATTTGCTTGCTAGCCACTCCATTCTCCATCATTTTCTTGACTCCCGAATACTTTGCATCTGAGTTGTTTCCTCCGAAATTGATGCTCCATCAATGAATGTGGTTTGCACTCCTCCCCAAACACTCAGACCCTCTGGTTACGCTCCCTGCAGCCCGTGGCCTGGAGCTTTTTCTGAATCATGAACTCCGCCTGCGACTGGCGTTAGTAGATGAACTCATCCACGTTGGGACTTGTGGCTGACCTCTTCCCGGAGTTGCAGTAACAATGGGTCGCCTGGTCTCACAGATGCAGCCTGGGGGGTGACTTAGGCAGATGAGCAGGTTTATGGTGGAGGACCCCTGGCTATTGTCAGGAAGTTGCTTGCCATTATGTGAAGATCTCCAATAAAACCCTGCTTTAAAAAAAAAAAAAAAAGAAGAGAGAAAGAAGGAACCACCATTTCTCGGTTTCGATCACCCTGCTCTTCAATGGGCATGAAGGTCAATACTAAAGGCTTTCTCCTTTCTTTGAAGAAAGGAAGTTACTTTAGTGCTTTCTTTTCTCTGGTGCTCAGCCCTTATTTTCTTCTCCCTCCTTAATACCCTTCTTTTCTTTTTATTTTTTATTGTATTTTTAAAATTACCATTTATCCCCCCTATACCCTCTTTCTCCTCCACCCCCACCCCCATCACCACCTGTTGTCCGTGTCCATGGCCCTTCTTTTGTTTTACTTATGGGCAGTGCTTTCTTCACGACGCCTTTCATCTAGGGAGCACCTTTACAGTTTGCCCAGCCTCCCTCCCTTGCTGTTCTCGAACAGCCATGCCAGTTTAGGACCAGTGGAAAAAGCAAAAGCAAACTGCCTTTCATTTCTCCTTTGTCCCTGCTTCTGCAGTGGTGGACTTGACACACCACCCTTTCCAGAGATGTTCAGCCCGAGGAATCATTAAAAATCTATCTAAGCAGGTCTTTTCCCTTCCTGCTTCCCCCGTATATACCTCTCAGCTGACATCATACTGGCATGCCTCCATGTGTGTGCATCAACAGGCATCCCCGAAATATTGCTCCTAAATGATGGCGTCTCTGCTCAGAAGTCTGCCGCTGAGAGTTGGCTCATTACCGCCTTGCTTTCTTCCTGACCCTTCACCCCCCGATCTGGGAGCTCCAGGGATCATGCAGCATGCAGAGCTGATGGGCTCTCCAGATGCTCTGGCCCCCCTCCACTTTCTAGATGAGGTGACAGATGCCCAAACAGCATTGCTGGAGGTCCCGTATGTGACAGCTATGGGACGACCTCCTTGGTCACTTTCATCCCAATCTGGCAGCCTTTTTATTATGTCATTATGCTTCCTTGAGTTACTTTCTTGGCCCGGAGACTTCCAAGGTTCTCTCCAGGAAAAGCCCTGGTTCTCCTCATAGCTTTGCCCAAATACCATCTCTCTCACAAATCTTTCGTAGACAAGCTATAGACACAGGAGAACTCTGCATCCTCCGGTCTCCCTTAGCATTTTTTAAACCATGCAGAGCAGTTTTAGTTAATTATGCACATATTTTGCCCTCCCTACAGGACTGCAGGGGCTGCTTGAGGGCAAGGATTGTACTTTTTAAAATTTTTGTTTGTGCCATAATGCTGGCACAATGCTCGGCAATGGTGGATACTTAATAAGCGTAGCTGCACAAGTGAATGAGAGAATGAATGAATGAACAATGGGCCCATCGGAATAACACCTTTGTCCCCTCCTGGAGTGGAGGTGCTGTAAATCAAAGTGGGATGTATCTCTGGGGACTGGAAGCCTTATGAAATATGGGGACGTGTCTCTCTCTCTCTCTGGCTGAGCAGGCAGTGATAACATTAAAACTGCAACCTTGGCGTCACACGCAGTGATTTAGGAAGTACGTTTGTATGGGCTCTTCATAAATAAATCAACTAAATTGCTGCCACTAGCCAGGCAGGCCGATCTGGCCTTCAAGAGAGCAGGTTTCTGGCGTTCGCCTGGCTAGGCTGTGGGCTACTGCGGAAAATCGCTCCGGCATCGGTGTCACTGTGCAGTTTGTGGCTTCTGCTCGTCGGCGTTTGCCTTTCAGGGGACTTTCCTTGCCCAAGGGGGGGAGGGCAGAAATTGCTTATTGCTTAGTCACTGTGGTTATGGCAACCTGGGGTAGCTGTCCTAGCTTCAGGTGTTTCCCAGGCATGGCTGATTCTTTTTTTTTTTTTTTTGCCAGAATTTCTTCACTTGTTAAGTTTTCTTATGCAGGATTCAGTGGCTATGGAGTTCAAAACCATGTCTCAGTAAGAAACTGTGGGAAGTTCTGCTGGTAAGAAAAACCCTCTGAATTCTAGTCCATCTCAAAGAGTAAGTGGATTTGGGAAATGATTAAGGGACTCCATGCATCCTCCTCCCCATTAAAATACTTTTGCTTCTTTATCTCAATCTCGAAGAACGGGATCTCCGGATTTACAAGGTAGCAATGAACTGAGTTGAAGTGCTGATTCATATTACTGAGTTGATAGGAGATGATGAGTGAAGATTTCTCCAAGTTCCTTCTTTCCCCCAACAATTTATTCAACAAAAAGTATTTGCTGAGAACCAAACCTGTGTGAGGAGCCATACTAGCTTTGGGGATATAAGTATGATGTAGTCTTTGCTTTAAAGGATTTTATAGTTTGATAGGGGCAGCAAAGACAGACAATTGATGAGAATATACAGGGAATAGACCTTGTGATAGAGACGAAGTCAAGGGCTCTGGGAATAGGAATGAGAGAGAAGCATGTTGGCTTGGGGAAAGTTCAGTAAACTGGGACTTCGGGAATGAATAGGGTTTCACCAGGGGACAGGGATGGGCCCTCCAGGTGGAGGGAGCAACATGGAGAAAGGACTTGCTGGTACATTTAGAGCATCAGGGTTGATCATTCAGACATCCATTCATCCACAGGTAATTACTGCTCAACCCACGTGGTGGTCTCTGGGCTGACCATGGGTCACTCAGGAACAGATGCAGCTGCGTCACTTAGGGTCTCTGTCTTTCAGGAGCTCAGTGTTCAGATGGAGGGTGGATGAGGCTGGAAGGTTGGGCTGACAGACTGAGAGGCTCTGGCGCTGGACTAAGGAGCTGGGACTTCGGCCAGCAATGCCTCTGCTGATGGTGTCTAAGCCAAAGACCAGTCCATGAATGAAGGATGTTTAGTGCATTTCCATGTTCTTTTTGCTTTACAAGCATCATTGCAATCGGTAACTTTGTACATACATCATTACATGCATGTGAGAGCAGACCTTTGGGATCAGTTCCTAAAATGGAATCACTAGCTCAAAGGGAGTGTGCGCTTGTAATTTTGATGAATTTTGTCAAATTCCCTTCCCTAGAGGTTTGTCAGTGTTCACTCCCAGCAGCAGTATACGTGATGTGCCTTTCTCCCTACTCTGATTCTGATGAACACACATGTGCATGCACACATACACACATGCTGTAAAAAGGAAAGTCTGTCAATGTACTTTCCAACAATTGTCACTTCTGTGGGGACACAAGTGGTCAAGTTCCAGCTCTCCCTAATGCATGAGTTTGAGATGGATGAAATTCTCTCCTGGACAGAGCCAAGAATACTTCCTATGTTTCACCTAAGTTCAGATTTATATCTCATAGGGACCCACAGTGAAGCACTGTGGGAAGAAGTAATTGGACTCCAGGCTGTTCGACAAAAAGATTAGGAGTGTCCCCATATACAACTGCTAAATGGGACTCTTAATAACTCACAGTGGAGGGATCTTTGATGAAGTCTTACAGTTTCCCTGATTCTTTTTTCATATTTTCAGTGCTGCCATTTCCTGGGGAAATGATTGCTCATTTCTTCTAAACTTGTAATCTTGGAGTATGTGGTCCTATTTAATCAGCCTACTGCATCAATAATAGTTTATTGTTATAGTTTTCATGCCATGGTAAATAGTAAATAGTTTTCATGCGATAGGAGAAAACTAGAAGCAAGTGCTTACTTAGACATGTTACAAGAACTTCAAACTTAAATTGGTGTCTTTCAGCAACCCCCCCTCCCCCACATACTCATATAAGTGAATGACAAAGGCAGAAAGTTGTGCTTTTTGGGCACAAATGGCATGCACATGAACTAAAAGAGAACTGAAGTTTGGCCCAACTATCTCAGTCATGATCTCCATCCTACCTCTGACTACATGGGGATAAGCACTGACAACAGACCACCCATATCAAGGATGATGGTGCTTTCAAAAGCTTGCAAGGAACAACCTGGCATCTTTTAGCAAGAATATGGAGAGCGAGTTGCACAGTTAATTTGTAGCCTGGGAATTAAATAGATACTTATTGTTACGGGCTTAGAAAAAAACTGAGCAAGGGAGCAACTTGCATTTATTAAGGACCTTGTTCTTCTGAGATACTCCTCTAGGGAGTGTGGGTGGTACTTAGTAAGTATGTGAAGAATAAACAAACAAATAAGGAGTCAGGGTCACAGCTCTTTAAATAATTAGAAAAGAGATAGAAGAAAGGTGAACATACATGACCAATTTAACAACTACATGAGAGTTAACAGTATGAGGTTACAAATACATGGAACTCTGTTCAGCACCATGTAGTTGGGGTCTGAGTGACTTAAACAGCTCAGAACTAATAAGGTTAGAGCTCTTCACTTGAAAGAACTCATTGAAGCTTCAGGGAAGCTTGCGCGGGAGCTAGGTGTATCTTGTTCCCCACCTCCTACCCACTGCACTCCCATTCATTCATGTTCCCGTCAAACATCTCCCATGTGTTTTGCATGCACACTTTGCTTCTCCTTACGGGCCTCCAGGACACCCTCTCCTTTTCTCTGCACCTTGGGACTCTACTCAGGATAGTACAGCCTTCCACCCTTTCTAGGGCTTGGTGGCTTGTCACCACCCTTATTCATCAGCACAATCCAACCCTGTGTCCCATATTCTCCCTGCTAGAGGATTAGTAAATTCCTCCAGGTTTTTGAAAAGTTGAGCATGGAGTTACTATATGGCCCAGTGATCCCACTCTCGGGTATATACCCCAAAGAGTTGAAAACAGGGACTCAAACAGATACCTGTACACAGATGTTCATAGCAGCATTATTTATAATCTCTAAAAGGTATAAACAACCCAAACATCCATCAATGGCTGTATGGTTAACCAAATTGTGGTATATCCACACAACAGACTCTTATTCAGCTACAAAAAGAATAATAAATGCTACAACAAGGATGGACCTCAAAAATGTTATGCTAATAGAAAGAAACCAGACCCTAAAGGTCACATATTGTACAAGTCCATGTATATGAAATATTCAGAATACGTAAACCTGTAAGAGAGCAGATTGGGGGATGCCAAGAACTGCTGGAGGCGTAAATGGAGAGTAACTGCTTAATGGGTAAGGGGCTTTATTTCTAGTGATAAAAATAGTTTGGAACTAGACAGAGGTCATGGTTGTACTACATTATGCATGTACTAAGGGCCACTGAATTGTCCACTTTAAAATGATCAGTTTTATCTAATGTGAATTTTACTTTAATTAAAACAAAACAAAAAAATCTCCACAAATAACTACTTTAGGAAACATGCGGTTGGGAGCCAGCAGGTTAAATGCTCTTCTTCCTGATTATAATTGCTTATGGTAGCAGGGGGGTGTCACCGAAGAAACAAAACTTTAACCCAGACGGGTGAGTTTTAGGGTGTAGTTTTAAGTACATGACAGCGATCCCTCAGATTGGTAGAGAACTTTATAGTTTACAAAGTGCTTTAATGTGCACCACCTTATACGCCCCTTACAATTTTACCTCATTTATCACCCCCCAAAAGATCATAGTTTACACTTCTTTTCACCTGGAATGATGTCACTGCCCCCCCATCCCCGTGTTTGAATCTGATTCATTCACTAAACTCCAGATCAAATGCCATCACTTGAGACTCACCTGGAAATATAAGCATGTTCTGGTTACTCTAGAGAACCTTGGGGTTTAAGACAGTCCCTGATTATAAGCCAAGGTAACTAATGCTGACATGGGCAGAGGCGACACATTTTCAGTGGGTATCTTGTTATTTAGACACTTTTAGACACTTCACATGAATAACACAGTGATTAAACAATATTGACATTATTTATAATATAATCTAAAGGTGTGACGGATGGAAGGGGAAGGAGCAGGAATAATGTAATTAGTCAGACATGGGCAGGTCAAGGGGAACTTGTTAATGGTTGGTCAGCAGCCATTACTTGTTAATGGTAGAGCCCCTTGAGTGCAGGGAATTGCTGGTACAATTGCCATATATGGTGTCTTCCATGGCACGTGGCATGTTGCAGGTTTTTAAAAAAAGGTTGACTTAGTTCTTTTATTCATTCATTTATCCATTCCCTCTTGGTGAGAGGATGGTCTTCAAAATGTAAGCCCCCTGAGGAAAAGGACTGTGTCTCTCTCATTCCCCTATCCCTTGTGGAGTGCCTGGGATAGTTTGTCCTCCATAAACATTTGTTGGACAAGTGACTGAACTGAGTAGAGAGAATGTGAGTCTTGGCGTCTGACCGTCCCGTGCCTAAATCCCAACTCAGGCACTCACTAGCTGTGTTCTTCCGTAAATAAGGGAGCTGGATAAACCCAACTTCACAGTTTAGTACTGGACAAGCTTAAAAAAATGATAACTGGCATTTATCCATTAAGTAATTATCAAACCTGAACATGTGCAAAGAACAAGAAAAGCAGTTCCCTTTGGCAACTTAAAACCATCTGTTCTTGTGCTTCGGTCACATGAACCAGGCTGAGGATTCGTTTATTTATGCATTCATCCAACAACGATTTATTGAGCTCTTACTAAGTATCAGGTCCTGCTCTAGGAGCAGCGGGAAGCCAAATGCATTACAAAGATCCTTCTGCTTTCCTGGGTGGAAATGGCTTAGAGGCTGGCAAGAGGAAGTGGTGGGCCAAAAGAGAACATGTGTTGCCCTTGTCTTGATGGAGAGGAGGCAGCTTAGCTAGGGTGGAGGCAGTGAAGATGGTGAGGAGACTAGGACTATATATCAAAGGCTGCACAAAGAGGACTTGGTGATGAGTTAGACGGAGAGGAGGTGAAGGAATGGAAGGCCCAGGCTTAAGGCTCAAGTAGTGGGGTGAGGGGAACTGCTGTTTCCTGATTAGGTGGACACCGGGGAAGAAGAGACTTGGAGAGGAGTTTTGATCATAATTTAGATATAATATTTTTGAGATTCCTATTGGATAGTGATGTGGAGTTCAGTGAAGAGATCAAAGGTGTATATGTCTAGTTAAAAGATCGTATAGAAGGCACTTAAGGACATGAGAATGATGAGATCGCCTTAAAAGAGAAACAAACGAGAAGGAGGTGAAGGACTGAGCTGTGAGGAGCTCCTGTAGGTAGAAGCCGGGTAGAAAAGGAGTCCAGCATGAGGGCTCATGGAATTTAAGGGAGAAAAGTGTTTCTAGCAGGAGTGGCATCTGTATCAGTTGCTGCTGGGAGGACTGAGTAAGCCGAGGACAGAGAGGGGTCCCCGTCACTGGCATCGTGGAGGTCATTTGTGATTGGGTAAAGACAATTGCAATTCAATGCAAAGCATGGGCATCCCCAGGGAATGGGTGGATGGGTTACTGGGTGGTGAGGAAATGGGGACCATGTGGGCCACTATCTCGAGTTTTCTGTGAAGTTTAGCAGCGATGGGGGTTATAGTTCAAGGTGGATGTGGGGTTCAGGCTGTGTTGCTTTTTCCGATGAGAAAACCCTGAAGGCTGCTTGTAGGTTGGTAGGAAGCATCGAGAAGAAGGAGAGATTGATGGTTCAGAAGGGAGAGCTCTTGCGGCAGGAGCAAAGTCACTGGGAAGGTGAGAATGCAAGGGATCCAGCGCACAAAAGTGGTGTTGTGTCCTGAGAGGCTATTCTGGAAGATGGAGAAGATAGATAATATCCACTGTGTGGCTTTCTGGGCATGAGAGTAAATATGACTTGAGAGAAGTGAAATCTATGTACCAGGCACAAAATCATTGTCTTTACACAACCATGGGATCCTGAAAGGAGAGGTCAGCTACCTCCTATTGTCAAAATATTGCCAGGAGATCTGATGCGTCGAGGCTTGAGCCACAGGGGAGGGCGATGGACACTTTTAGAGAGGGAGGAATGGAAAACGAGGAGGAAGACAGAGTGTGGGGGCACCGAAAGAAAGCAGAAAGGGAGAAAGAGGTGAGTGATTGTGTCAGATGCAGCCCAGGGGCACCTGTGGGTCTGCCTTTAAGTAACTAAGTAACTCAGTAACTAACCAACGAAGTAACAGCTACTGACAAGAGGTGCGGAGTCACAGGAAACCACTGTAACTGGCGCAGGTGGGAGGACCGGGCCCGCTCAGCTCCTGGCTGGTGGGAAAGGAAGCGCAGTGACAGGGGCCTGACTATAATTAGCACGCACCCTAGAAAGCTGCCTGCCTTGAGGTCTGGGAGTTCAGAGCCCGCCTTGGAAGCAGTGGGTGCAAACAGCCTGCGGAAACTCTGGTGGGAGGCCGCCCTGCGAAGTCAGGGCCGGCGCTGCCCGGCTCGGAGCGCGCAGCCTGCCGGCCCCCGGAGCCAGGCTGGCTGGTGTTAGAAGGAGGGCTTCCAGAGTTCTTGGACTATCACTTATCTGTCTGGGCAAACGTCCTTCATGGCTGGCTTTCCCTGGCTCCTGGGGCAACCCCAGCCTGGGGGAGTGGCACTGCTTTGGCAGACAGGCACTGGCCTTGGCAGACACCGAGGGCAGTGCTTTCCCAAGGCCTTGTCTCCTTGGAGAGTCTGTCTGATGCCTTGGCACGGCCACGCCGCTCTCCCCGACTCAGGCCCGTCTTTGGCTCTGCTCTTCATTTCCCACATGGAGACATCTTTTATAAAACCTTTGCAGTGAAATAGGGTGAAAACCCTTCAACAGGAAACACAAAAGATCCCCTGCTGCTACTCCTCCGTTAGCCATTGAACCTCAGCCGTGGGCAGCATGGATATCACCCCCGCCCAGGCTCAGGAAGCTGGGCTCCCGGGCCCGAGGGGTGGTGTTCCGGCCTCCCCACTCTCTACACCTGTCTAATCCGCAGAAAGTTCTTCTTTACACACATGCCACATTAATGTCCTTGTAAACCTCTATCTCCAGTCTTGGTTTTTCTCTCTGGAAATCCCAGAATTAGCTGCCTCCCCTCTTCCAACCAAGAGCCTTCAAACAGTGAAGGCTCTTCCCGTTTTCTCTTGTCCGACCTGATTTCTCTTTTCCAGCTGATCATCCCCAATTACTGTGAGCACTCATTCATTCACTACATATCTGTTTCTTGTCAGCTGAGTGCCTTTGTGGTGCTGGGTGCTGGGTGCTGGGTGCTGGGTGCTGGGATGTGCCCATTAACAAATTGTAGCCCCGGGAACTGGAGGAACTCACATTTTTATTTAAAGGAACACTAGTGGACGGAACAGAAATGCCATAAAATGAGAATATGGGGTGAGAAGAACCATAATAAGAGATAAAAATTTTCTGTGGTGCCGAGGCTTACCACAAATGGTGCCAAGCGTGCTGTGCACACGATCTTAGAATTCACAGCCTCATCATCAACCTACAGACAGGTCAAGCACCCTACCAGTCTCACAAGGCTGTTTAAGGGCAGTTCCAGGATTTCAAACCACCAGGTCAAATGCAAATTTCACCCTCAAGTTTGCATGCCAAGAGCAGGGATTTGAACTCTGGCCATCTGGCTGCAGAGCATGTCTGTTTGACCGTGATACCATCTTGCTTTCCTGGAGGGCTGTGGGAATAATGAGAAAACAAGGATATAGGAGCATCCTTAGCAATATGTGCTGAAGCAACGTTTTTAGAGGCTCCCCCAGCAGGAAGCATGATGTGCTCGCTCTGACTTTGCTGTGGTTCTTGGCATGGGCCGTTCAGTTTCATGTTACTGACACCTCCGCCACTCTGAATACACACTTTCTTCCAGCTTTCTCTTCCCACTGTAATGGAATCCTTTATGCAAAGGCGAGGCCACTCCACATACTTCCAACAAAGGCCCATTCTTAGAAGAATTACCTTCCAAAGCCATCCTGGAGCTTTTGAATTAAATCCTGCCACTTGGAAGCGAGTACTTGCCGTGGAGAGGGAGGATGGAACTTTTTACCATCATCCAACAGCTGCATTCAAACTTTTTGGGGAGACAAGGATGTCCTGGGTGCTTCTGTGACATAACCGCTTAACACCTGTTCATGGTGCCCACTGAGAGGGACACGAGGTGAGAAACTAACAGCTGCCTCCTTTCACCCACCTTCCCTGCCAGGCCCTCGGTAGGCCATTCTTGGCAGGTCCTGTCAGGGCACTGCAGGCCTGAGCAGCCCGGCAGGAGACCACATTCTGTTCCATCCCCGGGCTCCGTGTGGGTCTCTGATGACTGCCTATGTCAGCATGGGGTTGTGTGTCTGCTTATTATTCCATTCTAGATGGTGAGCATGAGCATGACATGAAGGAATAATTACTATTATCATCAGTATTTTTAACATCAGTTGGGCACCAGTGGGTGTTGTTAGAGAATAGAATTAGACCTACCCATCACCCCGTTTTTATGGCCCGGTCGGCTCTCAATTTAAATTAAATAGAGATTTGTCATCAACAGGAGGTTAGAATGGTGATGCTGGGATGTGTTTGGCACAAGAAAATGTAATTTGTTTCTCTCTGTTTTGGGAAGTAGGTACTAATCCTTGTATTTCTTCCCTCTGATTTTTTAATAAAAACCTGTAACAGTAATAATGAATAACAATGATACTATGCAGAATTTGGACCTCTCAGACAATATTTCTGCAATGATTTTGAAACTCTGGGAAAATTAAGATTTCATTAAATTTGAAAATTACTGTGATGCTCTTGGGGAAGCCTGGGTTGCCAGGGATGGGGTAAGGGATGCGGCGTGGTCAGAGAATTTCTGCTCTGAATTTCTTTTTTAAAAATATGTTTTATTGATTATGCTATTACAGTTGTTCATTTTTTCCTCCCCTTTATTCCCCTCCACCTGCACCCCACCCTTTCCACCAGCATTGCCCCCTTAGTTCATGTCCATGGGTGGTACATATAAGTCCTTTGGCTTCTCCCTTTCCTATACTATTCTTAACCTCCCCCTGTCTACCATGTGCCTACCATTTATACTTCTTATTCCCTGTACCTTTTCCCCCATTCTCCCCACTCCACCTCCCCACTGATAACCCTCCATGTGATCTCCATTCTGTGATTCTGTACCTGTTCTAGTTGTTTGCTTAGTTTGTTTTTGTTTTTGATTTTTAGGTTCAGCTGTTGATAGTTGTGAGTTTCTTGTCATTTTACTGTTCTTAGTTTTGATCTTCTTCTTTTTCCTAGGTAAGATCCTTTAACATTTCATGTAATAAGGGCTTGGTGATGATGAACTCCTTTAACTGTTACCTGGGAAGCACTTTATCTGCCCTTCAATTCTAAATGATAGCTATGCTGGATAGAGTGGTCTTGGATATAAGTCCTTGCCTTTCATGACTTTGAATACTTCTTTCCAACCCCTTCTTGCCTGTAAGGTTTCTTTTGAGAAATCAGCTGATAGTCTTATGGAAACTTCTTTGTAGATAACTCCCCTTTTCTCTTACTGCTTTTAAGATTCTCTCCTTATCTTTAATCTTGGGTAATTTATGACGTGCTTTGGTGTGCTCCTTCTTGGGTCCAATTTCTTTGGGACTCTCTGGCTTCCTGGACTTCCTGGAAGTGTATTTCCTTTGTCAGATCGGGGGACTTCTCCATTATATTTGTTCAAATAAGTTTTCAATTTCTTGCTGTCCTTCTTCTCCTTCTAACACCTCTATGATTTGGATGTTGGAACATTTAAAGTTGTCCCAGAGGTTCCTTAGCCCCTCCTCATTTTTTTGAATTCTTGTTTCTTCCTTCTGTTCCAAATCGTTGATTTGAGTCCCGGTTTCCTTCCCTTCTCTGTTGGTTCCCTGTATATTTTTCTTTATTTCATAATGTATAGCATTCACATCTTCCTCTATTTTGCAACCATATTCAACCATTACTGTAAGCATGCTGATTACCAGTGTTTTGAACTCTGCATCTGATTAGTTGGCTATCTCCTTGTCGCTTAGTTCTTTTTCTGGAGTTTTGATCTGTTCTTTCATTTGGGTCATATTTCTTTGTCTCAGAGCACCTGTTACGTTGTAAGGGGCGGAGCCTTAGGTATTCACCAAGGCAGGGCAACCCACTTCCCTGCATTGTAGAGCTGTTATGTAGGGGTGGGATCAGAGAAGGAACAATGCTGCTTGCTCGGCCCTTAACCCACTTTCAGTCAATCCCCCCTCTACCCACAAGCAAATTGGGACCTTCTGGTGCTGATCTCAGGTGGGTGGGTTTGTGTACATTCTAGGGCCCCGTGGGTCTCTCCAGCGGACTTTGCTGTGAATCTGGGAGTTTTTCCCACTGCTGCAACTCCCACAGGTTTTTACAGCCAGAGGTTTTGAGGCTTTATTTCCCTGCACTGGAACCCTGGGATGTGCAATCTGTCTTGCTCCCCAGTTGTTCCTCCTGGATTATCTGCACGTGAATGTGGGATATCCTGGTCTGTCAGCCGCCACCTTGCTGCATGTCCTCTCATCCCTGGCTGCCTGTCTCCACCCCTCCTACCAGTTTAGATGGATGTTTCTTCTTTGACTCCTTGGTTGTCAGACTTCCATACGGTTCAATTTTCTGGCACTTCTGGTTGTTTTTTGTTTTTATATTGGTTGTTTTCCTTCTTTTGGTTGTGTGGGGAAGTAAAGTGTATCTACCTATGCCTCCATCTTGGCCAGAAGTCCCAACTACTTTATTATTTTTAATGATTGTATAGCTTTCCTTCATATCTTTTACTGCTCTATAGGTATTTAAAAACCATTGATGTTATTATGTTTGTTTCACTATTGCTAGCAGTGATGCAATAAACAATGTTGTATACATAAAGTTTCTATATAGCTTCAAATATATCCATAAAGTCCTATAGACAGAGTAATCAGAATGTGTATGCATTTTAATATTGCAAATGGCCTCTAATATACTTTACACTCACACGAGCAGGGCATGAAAATGCTTGTTCTTCTACATTATTGAAGACTAGCTTTTAGCATTAAAAAACTGCCAATCTAATAGGAGAAAAAATCATATTCTGTGTTTTGATGTTCATTTATTCATTAACAAGCTTAAACATTATTTCAAAAGTTTGTTCATCATTCTTATTTTTGTTTTCATGAACTCCTCCTTATGTCTTTTGTTCATTTTAATATGTTGCTTAACTTTTTATTATTGATTTGAATGATATTTAGAAATTAAAGAAAATTATCCTTTGTTCATCATATGTTGCAAATATTTTTCCAGTTTGTAATCTGTCCTCTAGTTTTGCATATGCTTTTTTGTTTTGTCACACAAATTTAAAAGAATATGTAGTCAGATTTATTGCCCTTTTCTTTTATGACCTTGAGTTCATGGCTTTAAAAATCTAAAAGGGGTTTCTAGATTGGTAGATTAGTGAAATGACACAAAACAGTTTTATAAGGACTTTATCCATACATTTTATAAAATCTACCATTATTTCCTGTGGACAAAATGGAGAAACAAGAGTTGGATGATGATATACATCAAAGTGCCTTTATAGTTTATTTAATGAATGTACTTGAAGAATGCTGGTTGATGGGTCCATGTCAAGTGAATTACCATGGCCTTGGTGAAGATAAGAGACATAATTCTTGGGTTTTTTTTTTTCAGACGGAAGAAATGTCAAGATGGGATATTTAATCCCCTGGATAACAAAAATCAAGATTCAAGAAGATCTTGACGGGCCAGAACAATGAGTGTAAAACTAAGAAGACAAATTGAAGAGAGATAAATCAAAGGTTTGTATTTTTCTAAAAGTTCAAGTATACCAGAACAGATGGGAAGGCCTGGATACCAGATAGCCATGTAAATAACATCACAGCTGTAAAATTTAGTGTGAGTTAATGGTGTAAGTACCAAGAAAGTCAATGCAGTCTTAGGTTTTTCCTGGACTACTGAACATTTAAGAAAAACTTTTTATTTTGAAATAATTATAGACTTATGGAAATTTGCAAAAAGAATATAGAGAGGTGTCATGTACTTTTTCCTCTAGATTTTGTCCAGTGGCAACATCCTGCATAACTACAGGACAATATTAAAACCAGAAAGTTGATATTTGTACACTCTACATACCTTGTATTTCACCAGTTTTTACATTCATTTATGTGTTTAGAGTTCCATGAAATTTTGTCATTTGTATAGACTCATGTATTCTTTATAGTTTTTAATTGGTAAGTAAAGTAAAAGTAGACTTACCTGTAGAAAAAAAAATTTCCTCTATTTCAGACAAATCAACTCTGGAATTTTACATGAGTGACATTCCCTGGATTAGAGTGTAGATATGGGGTGAATTTGCAGAAAGTAGCATAACTTTGATCACACTATGTTTATATTCGCAGGATTACATCAAGATGTATATTTAATTGAAGGGAAATGGGACTTTTAGCAATAACTTTCAAAGGTCCTGTGGAGGTCTGTTATGCAACAAATGTATTAGGGCTATTCTGCGTCATTACAGCGGTGGTTAAGAGAGACCGAAGGCAGTTACAAGAAATTGACTTCTTGAAACTCTGACTTAAGGAAATTGTTTCTAACAAGACAAGCTGTAAAACAGGAGACAGGAATTATTTAAACAAAGGCAGAGTGACCACATTTCAAGAGGAAGGTAGAAGGGGTTCTTAAATTAAGTTTGGATTACAAGACCACTGAAATTCTTCTCAACTCAAAGAATCTAGGATTCTATGTTGATGACTATCATAAAGCATCTGGAATGTTTGAGAGGATGGATTTTCCTGTGTATCCCAGGATAGGAGAGGAAGTGGAGGAGGAGGGGAGGGAGAGAGAAGAGATAGAAGGAGGTGCTGGTGGTCCTAGTGGCACACATACAGTAAAAAAAATAAGCAATAAGCAACACAGTTAGGAAGATAAACCTTTACAAGCTTTCTCTGTTGAATTTTTTCTATCAGCTTTGTAAAGAGAAATGATTGTGTGAAGCTATGGTGCCTATTCATTATGAAGATAAAGATAGAGGTTTGATAGATATTTTTGTTACTCTTTGTCATTCTCTCTTCTTGGCCTTTTTCTCCTTTCTAAGTAGATGATACATGTTTTGCTCTAAGAATACTGTATCTAGCAGACTCCTGATACTGTTTTGACTGTTTTGTTCCTAATTTAACTTGAACAGATCTAGATTATTAGCTAGTGAGTTCATAGTTCTTTATGTCACACACTTTTGTTGCCAGTAAGGACCCAAGGAGATGGAGAGTGTAACATGACGTGGCTGCTGTCATTCTCTGAGGCCTGACATGATAGGAACCTGTGACAGAGTGGAAGCCTGTCCCATGGAGCTGTAAAGCAGAACATATACTTTAAAAGCATCCTGAATAAGAGGAAGGTTGTCAGGCATATCAGCTTGAATATATTTGAATATGTGAGAACATGCAGATACAGGAACTTCAGCAAATGAAGATTTATTTATTTGTCACGTAAGAAGAAATTATGTGATAGCAATTACCCACTTTATTTCAGTGGTTCTATCATGTTAGGCCAGTGTCTCTTTGATTTTCTGGGCGTTTCCTCATGACCTCATGAGGGCTGCAGCAGCTCCAGCAAGCAGGTCAGTATTCAAGGAAGGAAGGAAGGAAGGAAGAAACAGAAGGCAGGGGAAAGGAGGAAAGGGAAAGAAGAGCAGCTGAGATCAGCTATTATGAAGAAATGTAAATGCCCCCCAAAGCGTCCCCTCATGTTTCACTGGCCAGGCTTCTCCCTGTTGCCCGCAGTCTTGGGTCACATAAAGTGACGGAGACATTTGTACAATGCTTTAATGTGAGGGGAACCAAGAGAGGTGGGGAGTTTTCCATAATGTGCAAGTGGCCGAAGGACATTAACCTGTGAGGATGGACTGTAGATCTCAGAGAGTTAACCTGACATTTATTTGTAGAACTGCTCCCCCCACCCCCGTATACTTGGGATTAAGAGAAACGAGGTAGAGGAATAGGGATTTTAATAACTGAACTAAAATCATCTACAGGATAGAATACAAAACTGGTCATAAAAACTCTTGTGATTTTGCTGCGGCCATTCTCTGGAAATATATCAACTTAGGGCAATTTCTTCATAGTCTCTGTTTTTTATTGTAAACAGACTGAGATGATGTGCTGGGCTGTTGCACTCTGGAGCTCAAGAAGGCTTCAGAAGACCATCCCTCTCCATTTGAGAGCTGTGTTTCTGTAATTGAGGCCAGAGCTTGACTCCTTGCGTCCACAATGCTACTAAATTGAATTAGGGATTTCTTGGAAAGAACAATGAAAGCCCAAATTGTGTTATTATGCTATTTACTTAACATGTATGAGCATTCAGATCATTTAAGTGCTAATATAAAACAGGCACTGCATTCTTGGGCTCTAAGTGCTGGTTTTAGAGAATGTGTTTGTTGACATAATTCTGATTGTTTAAGAGAACTTTGAGCACTTGAGAGGGAGGTTTGAATTAGCCCCCTTTTATAAAAGAGGCCATCAAGGGTCACGAGAGTTAAGGAACTTGCCTAACATTCCCCCAATACAGCGGAGATTCAAGTGAATCTGGTTTGATCCATGCGCCTTCCTCTTCATAAGGAGGACACCCTAAACTACAGCTGAGCCCCACAGACGGAGTAAAATAGGGTGTATGTAGGTAAAGAAATGAGGCCCTAGATTGAAAAGATCACTCCTTGGGCCCGAAGTCATGTGGCCTGGTGCTGGTGTGCTGCTGCCTTGTGATTTAGTGCATGCGTGTTAGAGGGATGTAGAAGAGAATCCGTGAGCTCAGCCTTTCTGTGGATGTGGATGCTGTCTGTCTGTTTGTGTGTCCCTGCACTCCAACACAAAGAGGACCCTGGCCTCAGATGTTTGTCCCCCCAGATGCCTACCTGGTCCTGAACCCACACCCCTGTGGGCCTGGCATGTCCTTACACTGCGACCACTGTCACACACCTGGCCACTAGGTGTGCACTGATCCCACAATCCCCTTCTTCCTCAGCTTCCCAACCCTTCAGGGGAGACTGAATGTTTTCCAAAGAACCTGTACTAAGGGGGAAGGATTTTTTAAAAAGATGAAAAGGTGTAGAAAGAGGTGCATTTAGCAGGAGCTATTTCTGGTCACCGATGGACTTGGCTAGCACAGCTCATTTTTCTTTATGTCCGTCCTGTCTATTTCTTGGATGTTACTCCAAACCTGTAGGTGGAAGTGTCACCCTTCCCTTCTCTCTGTGTGGGTGGCCCCTCCCCTCCAGCTCCAGGTGCCAGAACAAGTGTGTGTGCATTAGCTTTGCATTCAAAGGCTTTTCTTCATGGACGGCAAAGGCTGGTTTTCTTATACATTTGTTTTCTTATTGCCATGACTTTGTGTGGATATTAACAGTACTGGTAAAATAGCAACACGCAGAAAGGTTTTATTCACAGGCTTTATTCCTGTTTTCATCTCCAACTCTCTAGTGCCAGGCTTGGCACTCCTCAAAACAAACCATTATATATTATGTATACAGATAGCCATGTGTGTGTACCCACATGCATGTGTGTTTACGTTTTATGCAGAGACACACACATCTCTGTGTTTGGGTATAGTTGTTTAAAGTGACGGGGTAATGGACTGAGCATTCCTTTATGCATTTGCTTTAGCACTTTAGCCACACCTATCATAAGTCGTAAAAATGGACATGTATTTGGACACAGTAATTCCTCCTTAAGCAATGATACCAAGGAAGTTACTTATAATAATTATAAAGCTATAAATACATTGATGTATATATATTTTTTAACATACAGGGTATATTTATTTATAGTTCACAAGACCTTTTCATGCACATCTCATTTAATCTTCCCAATAATCCTCAGGAGTATGTGGTTTTATTGCTCCTTTAAAAAAAGAAAGATTTTATTTATTTATTTATTTTTAGAGGGAAGGGAAGGGAGGGAGAAAGAGGAGAGAAACATCGATGTGCGGAACGTCGATCGGTTGCCTCTCACATGCACCCTAGTCAGGGACTGGGCTGAAACCCAAGTATGTGTCCTGACTGGGAATTGAACCAGTGACCTTTCCCTGCTCCTCCTTTTTTTATGAGTGAGGGAACAGGCTTAGAGAGATAGTGTTTTGTCGTTGTTGTTTTTGTTTTTCAAAGTTGCACAGTTGAGTGAATGGTAGAGTTTAGACAGTTCTGCTTAGTTTAAGAAGCAGGGCAACCCAACCAAGAAACATAAGACATTAGTCAAAAAGATCCACAACAAGACCCTGGAATGTGTATGTACTTTGAAAGAGGAAATGGGAAATCCAGATCTTTAGGCTCCAAATTCACTGTTCTCCCTACCACACACTTCCCATCCCCGGGGAATGTACTTCACGAACATCAGAGAGACCTCGCATCCTGGAATTAGAGACTATGGAACGGGATGGAAAGTGTTTATGTCATAATTTAAGTTACTATGTGAAACTAAAAAGTTACATCCACAGTATAAATATAAATGTGTAATATGCGTATATTTAAAAATATGAATTGGAAGGGATCAGGGAAAAATGAATAGACTACTATGAAGGGCAATTCTGAGTTGGCTGCCATGGATACTGGGTCCTCTACGTGTTGTGTGATGGGAATTGTAACTAAATTTTCGTATTTTTTCTTTAATATAGATTGAATTAACAATAAATTTAAAACATCCAAATACTAATAAAAATGAACATTATTGAGTGCAAGTACGAGGCTTAATGCTATTCACACCTAATTCCACTTAATTACAACTCCATGAGATAAAGATTATTATAATTTCCACTTTGTAGATGAGAACCTCATGCCATAGGATGATTAAAAAACTTCTCAAGGTTATAAAGCCGAAGTCAAGACGAAGCTATTTGGGTTTATGTTCTGTTCCCTTCATCTCCAAATACCAACAGTCCTTCAATGTGTGTCCTATAAAGGGGACAGTCGGTCGTTAAATGATCGAACCTATCTTACGTGTCGATGTGTCTACACAGACTCTTTTGTCTGATCTTGGAAGAACTCGAGTTGATTGACAGATATTCACTGAGTGTCTCAATACTTTGGAACTCTTTGTGGACTGTCCACGAGTACTGGAGGAAATGCACTGAGGAAACAGAGATTTACAGCCTGCTTTGTACAGCAGGAGTCCAGAGCGGCTGAGGCTGCTGTGAAGGGGGAGACTGTGTGTGTTGCCAACACTCATCCTCTACAGATTTAATGTCAGCATTGAGTAGAGATAGCACATGTGGTTGGGGCGCTTGAAAAGCCCCAGGACACAGAAGTGGGGCTGCATCTTCCATCCTCAGAAGCCGTGTTAGTTTTTTCCCGATCTCTTCATGAAGAAAACCAATCTTTTGGTGTTCTTGGTCTGAACTGGTAGGATAAATGCCTCAGTTCTCAACTTTTTTGTCCAAGCTTTAGCTATTTGTTGCAAAGAAAACTTGTCTCTCCCAGCAGTAGGGGGCCGCTTGAGTTCCTTGGTTCTAATGGGACTGGGATTTTCCCAGGGGTGTGGAATTCCTCCTGACACTTGAGTAATCCCTTGTAGAAATGTCCTTTCTTGCTGCAGGTTACAGTGTTGCTGGTCTGTGGGAGCAGACTGCTCTTGGAAAGAGAGATTCACACACAACTTTGGAGAACTGAACACAAAGCTCTTCTTTCACACAGCCCTCATGCAAGAGCTGACCTCCCAGGCAGGGCTCCTTCACAGGACCTAGTTTTCAGGCTGTGGGCTTTAGGTACCTCGTGCCTTACCTTTCCCATTTCTCCTTTCAAAGCCTAGGCTCTTTCAAGTGCTTAGTAGTCAGCCTTTCCTGTCTTTCTTGGTTGTGTTTCTTTGCTTTCTAAAAGAAGCAAATAGAATCCCCCTACTCTGTCTCTGCCTGATTTTGTTTACTGCTTTCAGTTACTTTAAATCTTGAAATGTGTTCTCATTCAAGGGCTTTTATTCTTTGGTGTGAAAATTAGTCCAGCGTTACGGGTCCTTAGCTGCTATGTGTAGTAGTTCTCTGCAAAGCAGAGTCTTCACAAAGACCTACTAATTAATCCTCTCACCACCCCTTGTCCTGTGGGGACAATTAAAAGTTGGCCAAGAATAGGAAGAAGGAAACTGATTCTTACTCTTTTCATAAGTGTCTTCAAGCTTCAGAGCTCATTTCTTACTATTCGCTAGAATGCAGAATAGGAAACAGAGCAGGTAGAGGAGAGATTTAAAAAAAAAGATTTTATGTATTTATTTTTATTTTTAGACAGAAGGGAAGGGAGGGAGAAAGAGACGGAGACAAACATCAATGTGTGGTTGCCTCTCGCATGCCCCCCTACCCTACTGGGGACCTGGTCTGCAACCCAGACGTGTGCCCTGGCTATGAATTGAACCAGCGACCTCATGGTTTGCAGGCCGACACTCAATCCACTAGAGATTTTGAGAGGAGGTGCCCCTGCCACCTTCCTGAAATTCTCCATCCAGGACTTTGGTGCAGTCCTTTAGAGGACAAACTATGTGGAGCCAGCTTTGCCTAAGGACTTACGTATGCACTTAATTCTAATCCTAGTTTTCCTTCTTATTTAGAATCATTAATGTTAGAGGATTCAGGCCTCAGAGACGCAGTACTTCAACTCCTTGACTTTATAGAGAGGAGAGCTAAGGCAGAGAAAGGTCACACAGGGCTAGACTGGTTCGTTCCTGGGCATGCCCTTAGCTTCTCGGTGAGATGAGATGTCTGCTCACCTTGAAAGGCTTATGAAAATGTATTAATTGGTTATGTCACTGGCCAGTGCTGGGCTTAGATATTAGGCTTTGCTCAGTGTCTTGATGGCTCCTGAAAGAAGTGGAAGTTACTTGCTGTAACCAGCCTCGGTGGTGTGCTGAAGAAAGTTAGAAGAACCACTACTGCGCAAAAACACTCTCTTAGCACTTGTGGGGGAAATGGGATCTAGAAGACATCATTTATCTTCAAAGGGAGTCAGTGGATATTTGATTTAAGCCAACATTTCATTATGGTGTTCACTGTAGCAAATTCTGTGATTATAAGGTTTACGGCCGCTCCCATTACTAAGCCATTTTCGTCCCTCTGCCAGCTGTCTGAAGAACCATAAATTGGGAGGAAATTTTCGAGGCTGAACCCTACCTGGTAGAGAATGGATGGCTTCTGGGAGCACAGGGAAGGCAAGAAAACCTCATTAGCTGCCTCTAAGTTATTGTCGAACGGGAAGAAAGTTCTCTTTCCAGTTTGCAAAAGAGTTGAATGTTTCTCTTCTCTTTATTGTGAAATTGTGAAAAATGAGACAGAAGAAAGACCTCATTTTCAAAGCTGTGTAGAATCACTAAGAAATGTGAGAAAAACGATGCTTAACCGAGTTACTTCTAAGCCACGGAAGGGGCTGCTCATGATTTCGACATCTACCTACCAATGTCAACGACTTGCCTTTTCCTCTGCTCATGGGGTCCTTGTAATCCTGGGTTCCTGCAGTAGATAAAGGATTTAAAAACTTGGTATGGAGGAGAGAGACTTGGCATGCTTGTGGTCATTTCTGAGATGGTAGTCCTGGCCTCAGGGATCAAGCTGGTTTTGTACAGGACTGATACAGTGTCTCAAGCCAACAGGTGACTGACACATTTTGAGGACACAGAGTTCCTAAACAGGATTTCCAACACTTAAAAAAAATCCTTCCTCATCCTGTCTTGAAATGTGGCTTTTATTAATCACGAGCAGGCTTCTTTCTCTCAAGTCGGTCACATGACTGTTTTCTCTCTGTGTTGTGTTTTTGACAGAACTTCTACAACCCATCTTCCCTCTGATCCTGATTCTCAGAAATGTTTTGATGCTAACCTCAGTTTCTTGGTTTCCTCTACTCTCCCGGACCTCCCCTGATTATCTTAGGCTAGAAATAAGTCTTTGTTCTCAGAATTGATTTGCCATTCAACCAGATCATAGTACTTGCTTATAAATGATTTACATGGTTTGCAAATTGTTTCATATACATTTCTTGCCTCCCTACCTAGATTATAAATGTTTTGGGGACAGGGATCATCTTTTCTGATGTAGCCAACGTTAGTATTAGGGGAATTCTAAGATGTAGTATATGTTAATCAACAGTTGCTGAGTTGTAATATAGTGCATGTGGAAATGCTTTTTTCCCCCCCTTTATAGAAATTTACCTCTTTTGTGCCTTACCTTCATTTGATGCCTAATAAATATTTGTTATATGAGTGACTGGTGATCACCTGAGCTTTCGGAGAAGCCCCTTGTCTCTAGCTTCCCACCAAAGGCCCGCGTGCTCAGCACCCATAGAGACACTGATGACTCAGCCTCTGAGGAAACATTTTCGTCGCTCCTGCTAATTATTTGTAATGAACATAGGTATTTGGGATTATTTTTGGATGCTGTTGCTTTTCCTCTGATACCCATGTGTTTTTAAAAATTGTTTCTGTAGAAAGTACCCATTGTGCACTTTCTTTATCCTTCACACACAAAGACAGGAACCTGAAAAATAGTTTTATTGCTCTATTATGCACCTAACTTCCTAGTGATATTACTTTTAGAGCTCTTTGACCTTATTTGGAAATAAGTGGAGATGAAAAGATTGAATAAAAGTATTCACAAAGTACTGACCTGTATAACCTATCACAAGGACCCCCGCAGCCATCTCCTGGGCTCCATCCCTCCTTCCCAGTGCTGCGGGTCTGCCATTTGCATTAGGTGCCAGGGCGGGTCTGCCTGCATTCTTCTTTTTCACCACATGGCAGCATGAACACTTGGCCTGAGAACCTTGAATTGCAGCTGCTCTGTTGGCCTAGTTAACTTTTCTTGAAAAATTTTTCTCATTTAAAAAAAAGCAATAATAAACTTATTTTTGAGGTGTATTTTGTTACCACCCTGTAACTATTCCTTCACTAATAAAATTGTTAAAATATGATAATTTATGTAGTCCCTCAGACATACTAAATATTTTAAAATATTTAACTAGGAAACATCTTTTATTTACCTCTTCATTTAGCAAGCATGTACTCAACATCTACTCTGGGATGTTTAGTGAAACACTTAAAAAGAAGATGCGTCTTATCCCAGCTTCCTGAAGGTTTGCAACCTTGAAGGCGACTAGAGTGACATCTAAGTTGAGGATTTAAGGCCTGACATTGAGGCAGGGGCTCCCAACCTAGGGTCTGGGGTCTCAGAGAAAAGGACAATTTATTATGACCTGGAATAACCTGAAAAACCTTTCATAAGATGAAGCTTTTAAATAGAACCTTGATGGTTGAGTAGGTGGATGAAGAAAGGGTTGGTGGTGTAGGAGTTAGGGTAGATTTCTATAGGCCAAGGAAAGAGCTGGAACATAGGCCGATGGATGAAAGTGCATGAGTAGTTGAGGGAGGGAAGGTTGGCAGGCCGGGGCCGGGTGTCAGGTGCTGCTGTTTGGGTATGTGAGAAAACAAAAACAAAACAAAACAAAACAAAACAAAACAAAACAAAACACCTTTTTCTAAAATACGAAGAAGCCATACTCATTCCTCTGTTTTATGTCTTGCTGCTGAAATAACTAAAGTGGCAATATTATTAACATCGTTTCTTCTGTGGAAGAAAGTGTAGAGGCCAAACCGTGGGGGGAGAGGTATTTTGGAAATGGAGCAGCGGGCCTGGAGTCCCTAAATCACCCTTAGAGTCGCCCTGATGGCTGAGGGGAGCTCGGGCCGCAGATGGTCACTTAAGTCACCAGAGCTTGCATTGACAACCTGCACAGAATAGCAAAAGGAGCAAAAACTCGAGTCCTGAGGCCGAGACTTGCTGGGGCCTCTGGGGAAATCATCTCACCTTTCCAGGTTTTCACATTCTCATCTGAAAAACAAAATGGTTAGACAAGAAAGCCCTGCAGGTTTATTGAGCTCACCCTATGCTTCTCTAGGCCCGGGTTTTTCTGCTTCCCTCAGGGGCCTCACCCCTGGGAGTTAGTTTTAGGGGGCAGTCGTATTTTCCACTAAGACTCTCTGGATCCTGCCTGTCCCCACCACCTGTTCGTCTACAGGTAGTCCATGATGAGAACACCTGCAGTCTTTCCAGACTGATCCTGCTTATGCTAATCTTGCCCTTTCCAACTCTAGAGTACCGATTCCTGGAGGATGGAGGTCTATTTTTAAACTTTTCTTGTGGTTCAGCACTGAGCCTCATGGAAGGTTGACCTTACTCATTTTAAGAAATCTTGATTGAGAGTTCCTGGGTGCCAGGTAGTGGGGACACAGAGACAAAAATTCCCCTTACGGAACACTGTCCGATTGGTAGGACGACTGTGCAGATGAAAGAAATACCTGGACATCTAATCCTTTTTAAAAGCTGAAGCCCCAAATATTTACTGATTTTCCTCTACTACCTCATTAAATAACAATTCTCCAATATCTTTGAAGGACCAGAAATTCAGGGAGGGGCAAAAATCATACCAGTCATGGTTAATTTATTAAGGCCCACAAGCAAAGGATAATTTCTGAAGTCCTGGTACCTGTGCCCCCTTGATAAGCTGACCATAGGTGATACACACATTCAGCTGACTTCCAAAACTTCAGAATGGAGTGGTCTTGTCTCGCCTTCCTGCCCCCGCCACTTCTGTTTCTTCTAAGCTTCCTTTGACTTCTCTAATTTTTATCTATTTTCTCTCCTTTCCCACTTCCCCCTCTAGTTTTCTACATTTTGACCAATTTACTTCCCTCATCCTCTCATAGGTGCCTTTATTAAGGGTTGGCTATGTGCCTGTCACAGGCCATTGCCTTACCTAGATCATCATTCAGTCCTAACAGCAATATTTTTGTGGAGAAGGAAACTGAAGCTCAGTGACGCCGTCACACAATAAGGTCACATAACAAGGAGGAACCTGGGTCAGTCTGACATACCAAAATCCATCCTGTTCATCTTCCTTGCAAAGCAGTTTTCTTTCATTAATTTAAGGTGCTTGAAATTTCTTTTTTTCAAATTGTTGATGCTATTACAGTTGTTCCATTTTTCTCCCTTTGTCCCCCTCCACCCAGCCCACCTCCCAGTTCTATAATCAGTCCCTTCACTGTTGTCCATGTGTGCTCATCCTTCATATATGTTCTTTGACATGGTTCTTAGACTAATCCCTTCACCGTCTTTCATTCAGTCCCTACCCCCTCCCACCCCTCTTACAGCTGTGAATCTATTCCAGGATTCTAGGCCTCTGGGTCTATTTTATTCATTAGTTTATTTTGTTCATCAGAATTCTCTTATAAGTGAGGTCATATGGTATTTGTCTTTCACCACTTGGCTTATTTCATTTAGCATAATAGTCTCTAGCTCCATCCACACTGTTGCAAAAGGTAGGAGTTCCTTCTTTCTGCTGTGTAGTATTCCATTGTGTAGATGCACCACAGTTTTTTGTTTTTTTTTAATCCATCTGAAACTTCTCAGACAACCTCCAGAAAGCTAAGATGGCTGTGTCTTCTTTTATAATAGATAGAATTATTTGAGAAACCCATGGCTAAAACTTGCAAAATCTGCAGGAAAGAACTTCTGGGCCCTTTGGAGTTTTTCACCAGTCACCAACATCTCTTCAAAGGCAAGAAACAGCAATTATGATAAAAGAGACTAAAAGAGGAAATAAAAGGAATAAACAATGGAATTATTGCTCTGGAAAAACCAGAGCCCGTCGTATATTTCCACTTTAATGATGACCCCTAATCTTTCCAGGACTTTTAGAGCATGCATGTTATCTTAAAACACTCTCTGAACGTTGGCATTTCCACTGCCTTTATAAGTGCAGTCATAATGAAGGGGAGACTGTCCTAGATGCAGTGAGTGGAAAAATTAAATGTGTATACCTGTTGAAATTCCAAGCCACTTCTTTTTAAAAAAAAAATATTTTAAATTGAATTTATTGGGGTGACATTGATTAATAAAAATACATGGGTTTATATTCTACAAAACCTCATCTGTATATTGTATTGTGTGTTTACCACCCCAAGTCAATTCTCCCTCCATCACCGTGTATCCCCTCTTTACCCTCCTCTACCTCCCCCCACCTCCCTTCTCTCTTGCAATCACCATACTGTTGTCTGTGTCTATGAGTCTTTATTTTTTTCCTTTGCTTTATCCCTTTACCCTTCTCCCGGAACCCCCAGCCCCCTGCTCTCTGACTTTGTCAGTCTACTCCCTTTATCCATGAATCTGTCTCCACTTTGTTAGTTTATTTTATTCATTAGAGTCTACATATAAGTGAACTCATAAGGTACTTGTCTATCTCTGACTAGTTTATTTCACTTAGCATAATACTCTCCAAACCACTTCTTGATTGGTGAACCAGCTCTGGTATTTATATGTAAGGTGTTTTGGTTTTTTGAAGAGCTATTATTTTCCTGAAGCGACTAGGAGTGTTGAAATTTTGATTTTCTTTGGTTTAGCTGAGCTTGAAAAAAAATAATGTAAATTCAAAATGAAACATAATTCCTGTGGCCACTTCAATTTTATATTGTCTACCAACCCAGCAGTGGTTGGGAATTCATCTTGGATTCAAAACCAAGTTTAACAAGTTATTGAATCCCACTGAATTTGATATTAATAATATGACTGGGGGACCTATGGGCCCAATTCATCATCTTTCACCATATTTCATGAGGATCTCACATCTGGCAGTAAAATTACCCTTAAATCAGAGAAAGAGTTGACTTGTCAGTTTTCTTTGAGATGGGATCGAGAACCGCCCCCCCTCCCCCGATTTGGGAATCACGTCCGTACTACTCTTCTCAGTTCTGGCTGCACAAGCATAGCTGAGGGCACAAGAGGAGAAAGGACTGCCTTCGTCACCCTGACGCAGATCCTTCCCAGGGCTTCTGTGGGGTCCCCGTCAGCTGCTGTGAGGGGTGTGGCTGCTGAGAGCTTCCAGTAGAGTCCCTAAACAGGAATGAAGGGGAAAGATGTCCGCTAGAAACTGTAATAATCCTGTCATTTAAAGTAATGTTATGTCCTTTAAAGAACCTAGAATCGTGTGAAATTATACCACGATCAACAAATGTGTTCAGTATTTACTGTGTGCCAGGCACTAAACTAGGTACTAAATCATGCAAAACTATGTAAGGCCCAGTCCTTGTCTTCAAAGAATTTCTGTATCCAACTGGAAATTGAGGAGAGCTGAACTTTTCTAGTAAGTTTGGATTGTAAGGAAAAATGTTGATTGCATCCCTTTGTTAGTGAAAATAAAAAATTCAGATTCGAAATGGTCAGTTGTCCACTACTGGTAATTTTTTGACTCTTAGGAACAAAGCTGTTATAAACATGTATGTAACAGCTTTTGTGTGGACAATATATTGTCATTTCTAGTGAGTAAATACCTTGGAATGGAATTGTTAGATTACATGATATTTGTATATTTATTTTTTATTTTTGAAGATCTTTTATTGTTATCCCATTACAGTTGTCCCAGTTTTCCCCCCTTTGCCCTGCTCTGCGCATCCCATCCCCTACTCTCACAGTCAGTTCCCATACTGTTGCCCATGTCCATGGGCCATTCATACATGCTCTTTAACTAGTCCCTTCCCCTTCTTTCCATGATTATCCTGTTCTTCCCTCCCTTCTTGTCACTATATGTGTATGTTTAAATTTATGGGAAACTGCCAAACTTTTCCAAAGTACTTGTCCCATTTACATTCCCACCGGCAGAGTATAAATACATGGTATCTGGTACATGGTTAGAGCATGCTAGATGTTCAACAGTGTTTGTTAAAGAAGTTAGCCCTTAGTATCATTGCTAAAACTTTTGAAATATTTATTTTTATTGGTTTTATATTGCTACCAAGAAGCGAGGTTCAATTCCTTTTACTGAACCCTAACCATGTACTTGGCCACATGCTTGGTAATTTTGTATATATGTTATATATATATATATATATATATATATATATATATATATATAAATATTCACATATATATGAAACCTGACCTGTCAGAGTTCATCGTTTATCAGCAGAAATATTTTAATAGATAATTATTTATCTATTAAATAATGGGAATAAGAAGTTTAAACGAAAATTTGGGCATGTGAATTGGCTAACGGAGCTTTCTGGCGGGAGACATGAGCACCTCTTGTTCTCCGACTGACCGTAGCTCCAACCCAGCTTTCTGTAAGGAAAGGCTTCTCAGGCTTTAATACGCACTCTAGCTACCTGGGTACCTTCACAAAGTGCAGGTTCTGGCTCAGTAGATCTGGAGCAGGGCCTGAGAGTCTGTGTTTCTAATTGGCTCGTAGGCGACAGTCGAAGGCCGATGCAGTTGGTCAAAGACCATACTTCTAATAGCAAGGCTCTAAGACACATTGTTATTATTATTTTTTTCATTCAAAATCATCTATGTTTCGTAGGTAAGTGTTCTAGTCTACCCTCTTAGTAATTTTCCCTGGGGGCACTTTCTTACTTAATCTTAGGGTCAACTTCTAGGCACTGAACCTAAGATATCAGCGCCCTCCACACCGCCATTCAAATACTAATTACTTAAAGTAACTGGTAGCATGAGCCTTTGTTCCCTCTCATACACAGACAACTCTAATTCCCAATTCTTCAGATAAAACTTTTGGTGAATTCATATCTTTCTTTAATCAATGAATATTATACTCACCATTAATGTGCATTTACTCTTCAGGGTTTTCTTTTTTCTTTGTTTTCTTTTTAAAATTTAGGTACAAAACAGGCTTTAATCCAAACAGCAGTGAAAGCGCCAGGGGCTGGGAGTCCTCACGGGGTGCAGGGCAGGAGGAGACAGGAAAGCAGTGGTCTGGACCCTGGGAGGAAGACAGGCACCGGGCCGAGTCTGGAAAAAATATTTCTGTGACTCCTGCGGTCCCTGTCTCGCCTCTGCCCAGCCCATCAGCCCAGATCTCAGGGCCGAGCTCTTGTATTGTGCTTTTTGGGCGCTCCCCCGTCCCAAAGGATATGTGAGCCTGGATAGGGGAAGGGAATAGTGGGGAAGGGCAGGCTCTTGCCTGTAAGAGCTAGATCTCAGGACAACCCTCGGAGAAAACTCAGGCACTGGCATGCCAGCACCCCACTTAATGTGGTGAATATTCACCATTTAATGCAGTAAATTACGTAGTCACCACTTAACATTACAAAATGAATTTAGGAGTGTATAAGCCTGTTGTTTCTTCCTTTTCTCTTGCATACCAGGCATAAATTTGCTTTAATTATTTTAAGAGTTTATCAATTCCGCAGTTATTGTTTATTCAATACTCTGGTTCTTAAGATCAGGTGACCCGAAAGAAAGATCCGTCCGACAGTAACAAAGCTCACAGGGAAGGAAACAATGATTCTTGCTTGTAGCGGTGGCCGTGATCCCATATGGAGTCAGTATTTGCAATGGACACTTCTCTACTGAGCACTTTGGAGGAGGAGGACGGAAAGTTACGGAGTTAAGTTCTTCCTGAGATTGCTTGCTCTCCTTGGTATGAAAAATGATCGAATGTGTTGGGGTGTGGAGAAGTAGGGTCATTGGGCAAGCAAGATGGCGGGAAGGTAAAATTGTGTTGCTTACGGAAGTTTTACTATAAAGGAAGAAATTGTTCGGGAGAGTAAGCCAGATGCTGCAACAAGGCCTGCGGGTCAGAGGGGAACAGTGGTTGGTCAGGGTGGGCTGGTATTTAAACTACCCTTACCCAGCTACCCTCATGGTGCCTGTGGGCCCAGGGACCCTCACTGTGTATAGCTTGAATGGTGGAAGTTGGTAGCATCACGGGGTTCCACCAAGACTTCTGTGATGGCCCCCATTTTAAACACAGTGCAAGTCAGAGGAAAGAGTATTGTTCTTATGGATTTTCAAGAGCATCATTGACTGCACCTGGTTAGAGGGGGCCAGTGGGAACACAATGGCTCTGCTCGCAGGCATGTCTCTGGAGGCCAGGAGAGGGGTGCTTGCCTACAGAGTCCTGGTTCAGCTCATTTATACTCACAGGTGGGCAGTGCAAAGTGCAGGGAGGAAGAGTTGCCTGGATATGAGATTCCAGAGGTGGCCTCTGGTTCCAGATGATGGAACGTGTAAAGTAGGAAGGGCTTGCAGTGGGGAAGCCTGGATGGTGACTCTGGGGCATGACACCTGAGGAAACCTGGACTCTCTCAGAATCTGTGGGCTGAGGAAAGGGGAGGAGAGAAAAGGAGAGATGAGGGGAATTCAGGAAATTCTGGGTGAGACTGGGCACTTGGGGAAGCTGAGAGCCATGAACAAACAGGAGGAACATTTCTCTGGTCAGAGCTTGAATGCTGTTTGAAATGGACGATAGCAGTGAAAGAACAAAGAATTAACTCAAGGGTCTAGGCTAGGGACAGAACTGAAGCGATAATTGGAAGGGCAGGAGGGCTGAACGAGCTTTGGGAAACTAGTTACGCTTTAAACTCATGCCAAGCTGACAAAAAATGACTTTACGTGTATATAATTTATAATTTCCATATTACAACAGCCGAGGTTCCATCACACTGTCCTGTGTGCACTAGAATGGCCTCAGCCATCGTGCCGTGAACCCGTTTGTGGAGAAGAGTGAGGGAAAAGGCTGTGTTTCTAGGGGCAAGTTTTCTAGAGGAGGGACCGCAATTTAATGAACAATAAAAAAAGTGCAATAAATAGTAATTATCTGGTGTCCTGTCATATCTCTGTACAATATGTTGGATGTTCAAAGGCCTCTGCTCTCAAATGATGTTGCCTGGTCAGGCTTCAGAGCCACCATGTGCTAGGAGCAGAAGGAATGCATGTTGCAGGCTGGGTGATACCCACATTGATTAGGGACTACTGACAAGACCTTTCCCTGGGTATATTCATTGCATATCTGGAAACATTATTTTTAATGGAATATTTCAAACATTAAAACTGCGAAAGGGATAAAATAATGGATTATTTTAACCTAAATTAAGAAACAAAAATAAAAACAGATGAAGTCCCTTGTGTAACCATTCCTGAGACATTTCAGTAAGTCTTACCTTGTCTTTAAAAATCCTAACTGGGCCCTGGCTGGTGTGGCTCCGTGGATTGAGCGCCAGCCTGTGAACAGAAAGGTCACCGGTTTGATTTCCCATCAGGGCACATGCCTGGCTTGTGGGCCAGGTCCTCTGCTGGGGGCATGCGAGAGGCAACCAATCCGTGTTTTTCCTCTCTCATTGATGTGTCTTTCTTTCTCTTTCTCCCTCCCTTCCCCTCTCTCTAAAAATAAATCAAACCTTTAAAAAATCATAGCTTAGCTGGGCAGATTTCTTACAGGATCTGTCCTTGTTTGGGCTGCTATCACACAATACCATAGACTGGATAGCTTACAAACAACAGAAATCTATTTCCCACAGTTCTGGAGGCTGGAAAGTCCAAGACTGAGGTGCCTGCAGATCTGGCGTCCGAGGAGGCGCATTTCCTGGCTCAGAGATGCAGCCTTCTTGCTGTGTTGCACAGGGCAGAGGAGCGAGGGAGCTCTCGGAACCCTCTTTTATAAGACCACTAATCCCACCCATGAGGGTTCCACTCTTATGACCCAGCCACCTACAGAAGGCCCTACTTTCTAATATCATCACATTACCAATTAATTTTCAACATGAATTTTGAGAATAATAAACATTTAGTCTATGGTAGGAGTTTAACTCTTGTAGACCCCTGGGTGAATCAGGACTGTGATGGGTGAGAGAACTATGAAATTAGGAGGGTTCGTCTCAAGAATAGCTGGCTGAAAATGCCTCCCTTTTAAAATGGAGTCTTTCAGCTCAGAGCCAGGGAATCAGGAGGTCTCTTTCCTAACACCGAGAGGCTGAGGGCTTGGAATAAGCCTGGGCAGAAACGAGCGTGTAAAAGAGCACTTAGCCACCCCATAAGCGGGCCAGAGCTGCAGATCTATTTCAGAACACGGAACTTCCAGAAGGAGCAATTGTCTTTGAAGAAACTGTCAGTGCAAAAGCTTTTAAAAATAATTTCCTTGCAAAATGCATAATGCTCTTGTGCAGAACTCTGCGACACTGCTGTTTAGCAGCCTCTTCCATTTGTATGAGCTCTGGAATATCAAACATTCCTGTGCAGACTCAGAAAATAACTTGCTTAGCCCACTGTGCCTGTCAGTTGCATTGTGGGTACCAGCCCTGGCACAGTGGAGCTGTGGGCAAGCCTAGTTCTGTGTGATACTGTATGCCACCGAGATCAGGGCCTTTTGGAGTCCTGGTGCTTGAGGATTTAACAAGGAGTGGGTGGGTTAGCAGGATCTGCCTGCCTTTTTTACCCTGAGCTCTTGGTTAGGACCTCAGGGCTGGGAAGAACCTGCCTCAGAGGTTCTGGTGGAGGATAACAATAATCCTGGGTGATGCGCCTCTCCCATTTTGGGCTGTTGTAATCTGCAGCCGGGGTGTGGAGAGAAGGTTCCAAAAAGATTCATCATGTCTGGGGACCAACCGTGGGTTTCATCATTTGGCTAATTCCACAAAACTATCATGACAAAGATGGCAGCCGATAATGATGGCCCATGCACGGCAGAAGAACGTACACTGGACTGAGCCTTTTTTATGTATTGTCATACCGATTCTTATACCAAACCCCATTACGTAGGTGTTCCTACCCCCAGTTTAGAATTGAAGGAGAAGCTAAGTAACTTGCCTAGGGCTGCAGAGCCCAGAGGTAGCGGCACTAGAGTTTGAACCTAGGTCAATGTGGCTCCAGAGTCTGTTCTTTCCACCTTGCCAATGATACTCAAATTCCTGTGCATAAGAGCACCTCCTAGTGTCATAAAAAAAATCAGATACTTGGTCCTTATGCCCCTTAGATTCTGATTCATTAGGTCTGGGCTGGGGCTGCTTCTTTTACGTGCATTTTAAACACACTCGACGGGCCGTTGGGTGGTTGAGGAACTATACCTTGGGAAGCCCTGGAACGTGGCTCTACCCATGGCCACACCAACTGCTGGGGCATCTATAGTCACGCAGGAAGGGGAAACTCGATCACAGAGAGTGGGATGTTGATTCTGTTTTATTTCTTGTCCTAGAGACCCTGAGGGGTGGCCGTCAGGTACCCCAGCGGCTTGGGTTCCAGGGCTGGGTTGGCACAAGTACACATTATCAGCCTGGGCCTCTGGGTCTGCTGAAGAAAAGTTCAAAGGCCCAGGTGTTTTTTAGAACTTCTCTGCCGTCCACTATGGTCAGAAATTCTAGGGGGCACCTAACGGGGTCAGGGTCTCTACAGCCTTTCTTCACCTCGTTTGTCTCTGCTCAAATCCATGTAGTATAATTGGTTAGAATTAAACTGATTGGGGCAGGATACATGACCCCATCTCTTGGTGACAGGCTTCCCAATGGCACAAGCTCCAACCCTCACTGGGGAGGCACTGGGTGCAGTTCTGCTTCAGAGTGAGGCATGCCGGGAAAGAGAGTTCAAATCTATCCTATCAGGTCTGGTACAAAGTCAATTGTCGATAAATGCTTATTGAATGGTTTCCCTTCAAGAAACCACTTCAGCAGATAACGGCCCCTTACCAGCCTGTCTCACAGGCAGGTAGGAGAGATCAAATGGGCACGGCTCTCCACCTTCCCTCCCTCTGTGCTCTGCTGTGGCAGCTTTGACGTCCTTCCTTCGTGTGGGGTCCTTGTGCTCACAGAGGGCCCTGTGCAGGCAGGCCTCTCACATGCAGCGTCCACACCCAGGGGCTGGTGGGGTTGCAAGGCAGGGTAAGAAAAACTCCCCTCGAATGGGCACACTCAAATCCAGCCAGCTTCATCCTGGCATGTAGAAGATATGGCTGCACGGCCACCTATTGGGAGACATAGAAAATTGGCTGACCTGTGTCTAATTTCCATAGGACCTTGAGGTCAAAGGATCTATCAGCTAATTCAAGACAAAATGTCAGTGATTTCCTGTGTTGTCCTGGGGGGCTTCTTGTTTTAAAGGAGAGGGCATAAGAAAAATAGAGACAGTACTCTAAAAAAAACTTTTCAGGAAGTGATGGCAACCAGGTGGCTGGTAGGAAATGATCACGGAATAAAGCCTAGGTTTGAGTCATCAGATCAGAGAGCTCAGGGAGGATCACTTATGTGATGTGGGGCCCCAGTTGTTGCTTGTAGGTCATTCAAGCCATTTTCTATGCATGAGAGCAGTGGTTTTCAACAGGGAGCTCATTTGGAACAACCCCCTGCCCCCAGGGAACATATAGCAATGTCTGAAGACTTTTTTGATTGTCATAACTGGGGTGCTGGTGGTATTACAATGGAGCTATAATGGATAGAAACCATGGACTCTGATATCCTGCAATGCACAGGGCAGCCCTGCGAAGCAAAGAATTATCGGACCCAAACAGTATGGGAAGCTGAGAAACCTGTACCAGCAGAAGCCTATTTTATGTGGGTAGTGGGACAACTAGGACTGGTGTGGGATTCTGCTTCTGCAGAATACGGGTGCTCTTTCCTGAGCCCAGATTCCCATCCTTCTCCTTTATTGCCTTTCTCCATCCTCATAGCCCCAGTTGCTCG